>JAAEAF010010057.1:0-29679 GCA_011037195.1 Triatoma infestans
AAAAATTTGCCTGAATTTTTTGGCATTAATATAAATCCAGGCAGGGCAATAAAAGTGTTCTTGAAGAGAACACATAGCGCTCGAAGTCGCTGATGAGCAATATTACCTTCACACCTGCTTAAATAATATTCCAAAAAATAACTTTTCACCCTCCCCGGCAAAAAAAAAGAAGACTATTATGTTGTATGGCTTGATGAATTTCGATGAAACTCTTTCTTCCTATTTATTTTGTAGGTCGTAAGTGGAATTAAGTACATAATAGACTTTGAAGTTAAAGAACGCAAGACAAATAAAGTGAAGATCTGTAGCACAACTTTTGTTAGCCAACCATGGAGGTTCAAACTACCTCTGGTACAACAATTCCTATGTCATGATGAGCTTTCAAAAAGTAATTAAATTAATAAGATTATGGATACAATAATATGTATATAAAATTTATGTACTTTTGTTTTAAATAATTAAAATTGTCTTTCATTAAACTTGAATCGATAAAGTTACTAAAAATACAAATAAATATTAAATTAAACGTATTTTTAAAATAATTATCAAATATTTACTTAGTTATTAATTGTATATTTTTATATAATATAATACATGTAAATGAAACTGATATGGCAAAATAATAATATTGTATTAAAATAATTATATTAAAAGTATGTTACAAGTTTTAGTGGAAACAGGAAGAGATCTAAAAAATAGAGAACTTTTGGAAATAACTTGACTTTGTAAATCTTGTTTATAATTTTTTTTCTTACAAAAGCTAATAATATATTTGCAATAAATAAACAAAATTACGTATATTGTCATCATCAGTTGGTTAATTTTTCCTGATTCCTAGTAAAATAATTGTTCTATTATTCAGATCAACAGATAAACGTAATATAAGAAAAATCAATTTATAAAAATTGCCAAATAATCACATATTTTTTTTTTTTTTTGGCGCATCGACTGCCATGGTCATTAGCGCCACCCTAATTGTATTCCTTCATGATCTGTGGCCACTCGAGCCGGGATGGCACATACTAATCTATGTGGCTTCCACACACTACACCTTGTCTAGCAAGGAGGGTGGAGCTCTAGATTGTCGAATGCTTTTCCACACATCCCCTCTTATATCATCAAGCTAGTCGACGAGGGGGAGTGTGGAATATTGTTTGTGCCATCCCTCAGACTACTAAAACTAGATTTGGAGATTTGGGCAAAAACTAAAACACTTTTTTAACTATAAATTGCATTATACACATATTATCCACATAAGTAACAACATTGTTATGTAACCGATCTTAAGGAGGCTATTTGTAATACAAACTAAATGAGTGGTGCAGTACTTTTAACAAATTTTCCGGCACCCCTCTAATGGACTAATACTAAAATGAACTAAACCTAATGGGGTTGAAATACTTTTATAAAATTTCTTTCAACCCCTGGATAAAAGCCTAAACTAAACATTCATACTAACTTTCTCGTCAATAAATACATACACTCTACGAACACATTCAAGCTAATAAATACATTCAAGCTAATAAATACATTCACGCCAATAAATACATTCATGCTAATAAATACATTCAGACTGCACATTCGCACAAGGGGAAAGTACTCGATATTCCTTTCCCCTTTAAAATAATAAACTAACCTAATTGGGTGAAGTACTCGATATTCCTTCACCCAGTCTACTTTAACCTAACTTGACTACTAGTCTAAATACTACTATATACATTAATATCTTTTAAATAATTAAATAGCCTCCTTATGTAAGGAGAACCCTCTTGCAAAATAGTGCGCTTGTCATGTGGCAGGCCCGCTCTTTCTCTCTGAGTACGCAATGCCTGACACCCTTCCAACACGTGCGCCACTGTTAGCCTTTCGCGGCAACGAGAGCACCTCGGTCTTCTTTCACCAACAAGGAGGTGCTCCCGTGTGTTGCACGTGTGTGCCCAATCCTTAGCCTCGTCAGTACCACTGATTCATGCCGCGGGTAATTCTCGACTGCATTACCTCGTACACGTGGTTTAATATCTTTTAACTTTTCATTTGTGTTACCCCACTGTACTTGCCATTTTCTATGTATAATATATTTCATATAAGTTTTTATGTCAGTGGGACGCACAGGGATGACATCTTCAGTATATGTAGAGGCGGCTCTTTTGGCCGCCTCGTCCGCCCGTTCATTACCAGATATTCCGATATGACCTGGTACCCAGGCGAACGTCACCCCTTGACCACATGCACTTAGTAACTGTAATAGTTTGTATGTATTTATGACCATTGGGTCTGTCGAGAATTTATCCCGGAGAGCCATAATTGCACTTAGAGAGTCAGTCAATATTAGAGCTTTTTTATATTCGTTATTTTTGACTAATTCCATGGCCTGGCAGATAGCGTACATTTCCGCCGTGTACACTGATGCATATTGAGGGAGTGTCCAACTAAGGGTAACACCCTCTGTGTACACAGCGCTTCCCAGGCCGTCGTCTATCTTCGACCCATCCGTAAAGATAGGTCGGTAGTCATTATAAAAACCTAGAATTTCTAGCAATTTTTGTCTATAGACAACGGGTGGTGTTCCTTCTTTTTTATGTACTGCCAGGTCCATGCGAACGCTTGCGGAGGGTAATAACCAGGGAGGGGAGGGCGCAAAGACCCAACCCAGGACCGGGTCAAATTCTATGCCCTCCGCTTCTAATAATTCCTTAGCCCTTACCCCGAGGGGTCGCGTCCGTGTGCGTTGTTGGCTAAATTCTTCCACGTGTTGGCTCTCGAATATGGTGGGGAATAAGGGATGGAATCGCTTTCCCCATATTCCGGCAGTGTAGGTCAAGGTGAGTTGTTCTCTCCGAAGCTGAGGAGGCAGCATCCCAGACTCTACATAGAGGCTTTGCAAAGGACTGGTTCGAAAGGCGCCTGATAATCACATATTCACATATATTCAACAACTGCCAAAGAGGTTAGAAAAAAGGAACAAAACTGTAACGGTTATGACAGTTGTATCATGCCTAGAATACCTTTCTTCGTTTTTTACTCTTAGTAAGAAGTATTGTAATCTTGTCAAATTTTCGATATCAAGTTTTCACTGGAAATATCCGTTTTGAGGTGCTGTGAATACGAAAAAGTGGTTTTTAGCAAATAGTCGTGTGTATGTGTCAGGTGCACGTGAACGCATAGATCAAAAACCAAAAACCGTAGAAAGTTGAAACTTGATGTTCCGTTTAGGCATCACCATGGGATATGACAGTACGTTATCAACGTCCGTACTGTCAAAATTCCTCAACCGGAAGTATCACTTTACTCGATGTTTTTTTTACTTTTTTGCGATTTTCTCAAAAATGGCTCTGACGATTTTCTTGAAACTTAGTATATAAACTAAACATACAAAGATCTACAACTTTTATTTAAAACATTTCTCTGGAAAAATTCATTTAAGGGCACTTTTAGGGGAGTGGTGAAGTTGTTTTTCTCTAAAGTGCTATCATAGTTGATTATACAATTCTATCATTCAAACAAAATTAATTAGAAATAAATAGATGGCCAAAATTCTGAGTTTCGAGAAAATTAGTAAACCGGAAGTGCGCTTTTACTGAATAGTTTTTCAGTTTTCGACGAATTTCTTTAAATTTGGACACAAACTATAAAATTTGTCAATTTTAATTTTGAGAACTGGAGTAAGTGTGTGAGTGTTTCACACAAGATTATTTTGACATATTTGAAAAATGATTGGTGAAGATTGAAATGGTAATAAAAACACGAATTATTTTATGACTTTTTTTTGTTTTGTTTTAATTCTTGTTTTACCTTGTAAAATCTGTATTTTATTCGTCATAATATGTTTCTTTTTATTGTTTCTAATCGGTTTCGGATTCTGATCCATTTCGGAATATAAACATTCTTTGGACGTCCCTTCAGTAGTAAAGAATGTTATTTTTTTTGTTTTATCCAACTTTATAATGTAGATAATATTCGAAAGAGTGTGTAGCGCCATAAAGCTAGATCCACTATAACCTAGAAGAACTACTGTGATTTCCTTGGCTGTGTCAGTAGTGCGTATACAGAATATGGGCCCGCATGTTGTATACATCAACTATCATTGCAGGCGGATCTATCATGCTGTTAAGCCAGAATACACGCCAAGATCCCTGAAGAAGTGGCAAGTCCCCTTCTCTATCAAGGAATCTCATAAGTTGAATAGCTAATTAGACTACTGTAACAGAGGTAGTCTGCGGTTTTTAAATGAAGTAATTTCAACTTCTAAATACCCTTTTCCACCCAATCAAAATCAAATATCAAAACATAATGTCCAAAGTCTAAATCCAAATTCCAAACATAAAAATGTTCGCCTATTTCTCATAAATGGAAAAATCTTATTACGTAATTAGGAAAATTCTAATGATTTTTTTGTTTTCCTCAAAATGTTAATTAAAAAAAAATTACGACTTCAAAACATGAGTTAACAAAAATGTCCTATCAATGTTAAAAAATACATATTTACTTAAGAATTTCTCAATAAAAATAAAATTATATGAAGTTGTTACTGTTATCAATATTGTTAACAATTACAATCTGATTAATATATTCTTAAGAGGGCTTTTAATTATTATGTTTACCCATTTTGAATTTAAAATAATTAAATTAATGTCTGTTCTTGTAAACAAATGTCATCGGCTATTTATATTAAGTCCCAATTTTGTGGAAATATACACATAATTTTTTTTACTTTACTAAGTACAATTTTTTTTTTTTTTTTCACTTTAATAAATTTATAAGGTGAGAGATGCCAGGCTGGAAAACACACAACATATTTCCCGCCACATTTATTATGTAATAAAACTTATAGTAAATATTACAATATTGAAGCAAATTTGTCAATTAACGATTATAATTGCAGTATGTGACAGTCGTTAACTAGATTTTTGGGTTGTTTTGTTTTTGTTTGAAATTCTTTTACACTGCTGATAATAATAAATAATTAAAATTGAAACAAAAAATGATGTTCAACGATAAAAACATGTACAACAACATGATAGGATTATTGAAAATGAAGAAGACAAACGGCCATGTAAACACTGGACATCTAGAACCACTCCATTAATAATAAATTATACGGGTAACACCACCAGCTTGTAAGGACTCTCTAACTAGCGCTAAAACATTAAATATAACTGAAAATACATCCTACAATAAACGATGGAAATCTAATTGTTACATTTTACATAAACTGAATAATAATGAATTAAAATATCTTACATTAAAATATATTCTTCAAATTCTCCATATATGTAACATGAAAGTGGATTATCTTGTGTTGAAAGATATTTTTTACTTACTCTTACTCCCAGTATAATAAGTAAGAGGAAGTATTGTAATTGTGTTAAATTTTCGATACCAAGTTTACACCGGAAATATCCGTTTTGAGGTCCCCTGAATCCAAAAAATGGTTTTTAGCAAATGATCTGTGTGTATGTATGTGAACTGCATAGCTCAAAAACGAAAAATCGTAGAAAGTTTAACTTTGATATTCCGTTTTGGAATCACCATAGGATCTGACAGTACGTTATTAGTCAAAATTCCTCAACCGGACAGTACCACTTTACTAGTTTTTTTTTTTTTTCCGATTTTCTCAAAAATGGGTCCGACGATTTTCTTGAAACATGCTACATCAACGACATATATAAAGAGCTACAACTTTTATTTGAAACATTTCTCCGGATAAATTCATTTAATGGTACTTTTGGGGGAGGAATAGGGTCACGGCTTCCTTTACAGTGCTATTTCAGTTTATTAGGCAATTCTATCATCTAAATAATGTTAATTACAATTAAATATGTTGTTGAAATTCCGAGCTTGAAAAAAAAAATAGGATGACCGGAAGTGCGTTTACTTTACCAATTTACTAAATGATTTTTTTCACTTTTTCGCGATTTTCTCAAAAATTGCTCCAACGATTTTCTTGAAACTTAGTATATAACTGAACATACAAAGATCTACAACTTTTATTTAAAACATTTCTCTGGGAAAATTCATTTAAGGGCACTTTTGGGGGGCGGTGGGGTTATGTTTTTCTCTAAAGTGCTATCATACTTGATTATACAATTTTAACATCCAAACAAAATTAATTAGAAATAAATAGATGGCCAAAATTCTGAGTTTCAAGGAAATTAGTAAACCGGAATTTCGCTTTTATTGAACATTTTTTTCAGTTTGCGCTGGATTTTATTAAATTTGGTATATTAGTTATAAAATTTGTCAATTATAATTTTGAGAACTGAAGTAAAAGAAAGTTGTGTGAGTGTTTCACACCAGATTTTTTTTTTAAATTATGTGGTTGGATCCGTAATTTCGTATAAAATCCTAGAAAGATACATACCAAAGTGCACAAAAAGTCGACACATTCGCAATTAAAGATATCATTAAAGATAGTAAAAAAGCGGAACATAAAAAAAAAAAATAATAAACCTATTGAATAATATAGATGGGTGGAGTGATAAGAGGTAGTAGCCTTTTGGGAGGTAGTCATTTAAGTACTTACATTAAAGTAAAGAAGACACCGCCAATAACATTGGACAAACCTCAAATAGTATTTGAAAGGTAACCAGCTATAAGTTACGCAAGAACCATCAAAAATAAATATTTCCGGGAAATAAAAAGTATAGCCACACTTCCGTTGATGGATTTTGACTAACCTTCAAGTCAGAAGGTAACTAAACAGAATACCAAATTCTTCCAAGAGCTTCCTGCGTTTTTCGTTTTTTGGGAATTTTGTTCGCTCTATTTGGTTCTCTCTCACACGCACACAGATCAATCGCTAAAAAAAAAAAAAAATCGTACTCAGGGAACCTCAAAACATTTGTGAAAACTCAATTTCGACAAAATGGCACGCTCGCAATATTTCCTTTTATAGCAAAAAGATGGTAAAAAAATAAATAAATAAATAAAAACGAGAGTGCTACTAAGAAAACACACCACACACAAAGTGTGTATCTGATTTGTCAACAAGAACTGTTTGTTTAGTGGTGGTCCTTTGGGATCTGGCCAGATATACGTGAGATAGTGCTCCACCTGGCTAGAAGATGTTGCCTACCATCAAAAGTGACTTTTCTATTGGGGAAATTGATTGATGTCTTCCTTATTATATTGAGGACGTGCTATAAAAAAAATCTATTTATTTTGAAAATTAAGGCCACATAATTAAGCACTGGATTCTGGACAAATGAAGAAGCTCCAAAAAAATTAAAAAAATAAAATAAACAAGTATAAACGAGAATAAATAAATGGAACAAGTTAATTAGAATTTTTTACGTTATTAATTTTATTTAATAACACACTTAATTCTATGTAATATTCACAAAGAAGGAGAGCTATACAATTTTTACGAACACTTCAGAGACCTCTAAGTTTTCGACATCCATAGAATTCCTAACTTTTTTTTTTGTGTAGGAAAAGTGATATTAACTATCTACTAACCACTGGCTAACCGTATCATGCCGTTCTCGCCTCCTCTTGCAACAACTGCCAGTTTTTGGCTATTTGTTGTTGCAGTTCTCCAATTCCTAGCAGTTGAAAAGAGTGTCCTCGCGCTTATAAACATCTGCCACTGCTAGGCGAACTATTCTAAATGTATGTACTGCCGCTGGTACAATTTGTTCTTCCGCGTCCATTCTCGTAATGTAAACATCCCAGTGCATTCTGTTCAGGCTGATGAAGTCTTTAACGTCTGTGGACTTACTTATATACGTGCATCCATTGAATGACTCTTAGATTCTCGGAAGAGAATTTTTTTTTTTTTTTTTTAGTTCCAAAAGATTAAGCTGTCAGTCTTGAATAGACCTGGCATTCGGATACATTTATCAGCTCAACTCAACCTAAAAACCGCACTAGGCTGATTTAGGAAGAAAGAGCTAGGTATAACTGCAGGAACAAGTATTTGTTAAAGAAAGTAACAAGTGTTACAAACGTAAAAAAAAAATCTGGTGTGAAACACTCACACAATTTTCTCGTACTCGAAATTATAATTGATAATTTATAGTTTGTGTACCAAATTTATTAAATTCATCGAAAACTGCAGTAAAAGCGCACTTCCGGTTTACTAAATTTCTTGAAACTCGGAATTTTGGCCATCTATTTTCTAATAAATTTTGTTTGGATCATAGAATTATATAATCAACAATGATAGCACTTTAGAGGAAGCTGTAACCCCACCCCTCCCCCAAAAGTGCCCTTAAATGAGTTTTCTCAGAGAAATGTTTTAAATAAAATTTGTGGATCTTTGCATGTTTAATTTATATTAAAAAGTTTCAAGAAAATCGTCGGAACTATTTTTGAGATAATCGCGAAAAAGTGAAAAAAATCATTTAGTAAATTGGTAAAGTAAACGCACTTCCGGTTATCCGATTTTTTCAAACTCGGAATTTCAACAACATATTCAATTCTAATTAACATTATTTAGATGACAGAATTGTCTAATAAATTAAAATAGAACTTTAGATGAAATCCTAACCGCACCCCTTCCGACTAACTACCCTTAAATAATTTTTTCCAGAGAAATGTTTCCAATAAAAGTTGTAGCTCTTTGTATAATAACTTTGAATAAAAATGGTCGGAGCCATTTTTGAGAAAAACACAAACAAGTAAAAAAAAAAACAAAAACAAGTAAAGTGGTACTTCCGGTCGAGGAATTTTGACGCATAACGTACTGTCAGATCACATGGTGATACCTTAACGGAATATCAATTTTCAAGTTTCTACGGTTTTTCGTTTATGAGCTATGCTGTTCACATACATACATACATACACACACACACGCACGCACACACAGACCATTTGCTAAACACCACTTTTCTTGGTTCAAGGGACGTCAAAACGGATATTTCCGGTGAAAACTCGATATCGAAAATATGACACGATTACAATACTTCCTCTTACTAGGAGTAAGAGAAAGTAAAAATTAAAACAACATAATCTGAGAGCAGTCTTTGAAAAATCGTGTTCCATTGAGTAAACTGGTACAGGTTGGTTGATTCATTTTAATCAAAACCTTCGATCTCCAACATAAGAATGATCTTATTAAATACAGTAAATTTCTTCTTCTCCTTTGTTAGAAACAGAACATAAACAGCTGGCTGGCATACTTGCGCGATTTTTAGAAGACCAAATATTCTTAACCATTGCAAAATCAATATTGAAAGATAAAGATGACGAAAGAGATAAATTCAATGGATGCTTACATTTCAGATGTTGTTATCAAAAAAATATTCAATTAAATCGGAAAATATCAGAGTTATATTTAACTTGAATATGAATAAAAAAAATAAAGAAAAGTTAAACATAAAATATTAAGGAAAAATATCAAGTTGTTGGTAGGAAAGGAAGAAAAAAAAAATATATAAATTTCTACCAAGAAATATAGACCCTTAGGGTTTTATAAGAACGGGTTCTTCATGAGAAGAACTCATTTCCGGATATTCACTTCCATGTAATGGCGGAAGATATGACATCGTTGTAGCAAAAATTATTAACTCTCGTATTTTATGCTTTTCATTTCGCAAGCTGATTATTATGTTTCTTCATTTTTTTTCATCTCCTCTATTAAACCTCCTCCCCAAGATAAATTACTAAATTTTTGGTTAAAAAAAAAAAAAAAATCTGGTGTGACAAAACAACTTTCTCTTCTGCAGATTGTAACATAGGAATTGATAAATTTTATAATCAGGATATTAAAGTTTATGAAATTCGTCATTGTTACTAAGGAGAAATTAGCAAAAACTGAAAAACACGTTCACTAAAAACGCACTTCCGATTGACTAATTTTCTTGAAACTCGGAATTTTGGCCATCTATTTGTTTCTAATAAATTTTTCTTAGATAGGTAGTATTTGTAAATCGACTAAAATAGCAGTTTAGAGGAAAACATAACCCTCCCTCACCCCCAAAAAACCCCCTTATTTAAATAACTTTACCTACATATTAGAAATGTTTCAAATAAAAGTTGTAGCTTTTTATATGTGTAGTTCACATCATAAGTTTTGAAGAAAACAGCTGGAGTCTGTCTTTTTAGAAAAAATAGCAGAAAACTGAAAAATACTTCTCAGAAAAAACTACGCACTTCCGGTCATCCGATTTTTATTTTTTTTTCAAACTTGGAGAATTTCAACAACATATTTAATTTTAATTGATATTATTTGAATGATAGAATTATTAATAAACTGAAATAGCTCTTTCGAGGAAAACCTAACCTCACCTCCCCCCCCCAAAGTGTCATTAAATGAATTTTTCCAGAGAAATGTTTCTGGTCTTTGTATGCATAGTTGACATATATAACCAGTTGGAGCCATTTTTGAGAAAATCGCAAAAAAGTAGAAATACCATTCAGTAAAGTGATACTTCCGGTTGAGGAATTTTGACAAATAATCTCTAATGTCGGATTCCATGGTGATACCTAAACGGAATATCAAGTTTAAACTTTCTACGATTTTTCGTTTTTGAGCTATAGTACTGTTCATTCATATATATATATATATTATATAGTTGCATTCTAGTATTGGTGCTGTTCACATCGTGCTCTGCATTATGTATTTTTATTTTCTTTTTTCAGTGGTTTTTTGATTGTTTTTAACTAGTGCTTTTTTCCGTGCCTATGAAGTAATGTAATATCTTGCATATATTGAATTTTTGATAAAATCTACCGAACAGTTTTTAAGTAATTAATTTAGAAAAATTATTCCCTTTAATAAAACTTGGAATAGTATTTGAAGACATAAGTGGTGGGGAGAGAGTGTTCTGGTGTTTATATGGACACACGATCTGTCGCTCCATATCAGAGGTCAAGTTCATGGATATTCTTCTATTTTGAAGCTATTTGTTTATACGAGATATTTAGTTGAGTTTACTTTTTACTCACTCAGCTGTTTTAACGTATTTTTATAAAATTTTACGAATTAAACTAAACCAATTAATTATGTCGATTACAACTCTAGAGCTGCAAAAACTTTTAGATAAATTCAAAATGAAACTTAAAACGGAAATGGAACAGTTTATTAAAAGTAAGATAAACAATTTGATATGCTGGCTATTTTAGATCAATATAGCAAAAATTAAGAAACACTAAAAAATGAAATTTAAGAATTAAAAACCCTGGCACTAAAACGGCAACAAATTATGGAATATATGCGAAGAAAGAATAATTTAATATTCTATGGCATACAAGAGACTGTTGGAAAGATTTTTTAAGTAGCGGAGGATATTATTTTAGATTTATGCAATAAAATGATCTCCGTACAATTGAGTCGTGACGATTTGAATTTTGTTAGACGTTTAGGCAAGCCTGAAAATAAAAAGAGACCGGTTTTGGTCTCTCTAGTATCTAACATTCACAAAAGGAAAATTCTACAGAACTCTGCGAAATTGAGGGAAACTAAAATATTCATATCTGAGGATTACGATTACAGTCTTGCAATTACAAAGTAAGAAACTTCTTAAAATTCAGAAAGAAATGAAGGAGGCGGGCCAGAAATTGTAGGCTAAGAAAACATGGGTTAATTGTGAATGGAAAATTCTTTCACTTTACTGAACTAATTAAAAAAGAAACGAGAAAGGAAGTGAAAATATCAAAAGAAGAGGTGAGTTGTAGTGGTACTGAACCTATTAAAGTTATCAAACAATATAAATACTTGGGGGTACATTATCGTCAAACATGTCCTTAGAATCTCATTTTAAGGAGAGAATTGAACACTCAACAAATTTGCAATAAGTGCCTTTAACAGAATTATATTCAACAAACAGATTGCTTTTTCTTCCAAACTTAATATATTTTATGCAGTGTCGAGATCGATAACTTGTTATGTTGCTTAAATTTCGGGATATAGGATGTATCAAGCGTTAGAAATCTGTTTAGAAGGTTTTGTTAAAAAATGCTTTAGTTTGGCTCGTAATACGCCTACTTTTGTCTTGTACTTGGAAACTGAAGTTCTATCCATATTTGTACATACTATCAAACTCCACCTCAAGTATGTAAACAGATGTTTTCATTTACCACAGTCTAGGTACCCTAATATGTTAGTTAATGAAATAGTCCACAGGAAGGTGCTTTGGTATAAGGACTGGCAACAATTTTCTGCTAATTATAGTATTCATTTCAATTTGTTTATTGAGAGAAAAATCAAATTAAATGAAATATTAAATAAGGTGAAATCCAAAATTTTAAATGAATATAAATGTAAAACTGTTAAACAGTGAGAATTATATTCTGTACAAATATTTAGAAAAAAATAATTTTGTTCATAACATTAATAGTGAATCTGCTAGTTGGATATTAAAAGTAAGATGAGTATTGCTATATTTAAATAGATACCGCTTCGTTGAAGCCATAAAATTGTGTTCTCTCTATAACAGGCGGGAAAATGAAGATGTTTACCATTTCATTGCGATATGCCCCGATACTAGCAGAGTTTAGGGTTCTGTATTTTAATAAAAATAAATTAACTTATAAAGAATTTACTGATTTTCTTAATGGCAAGTATTGGCATAGTTGGCGTTAATTATTGTAAATCCGCTTGGCAGTATAGGTTCTCCTTGATTCAAGAATTTAATTTCTAGTTATTTAGAGAAAAACGAATATATTAATTTTTGTTTAATTATTACTTTTTTGTTTTGATATTTTCTTTCACATTAATATGAAGTATTAGTTTATTTATTGAAAGTAGACTTTTATTTATTTATTTTTTACTATTGTTATCAGTATTTTGTTTACTTTTTTGGTATTTAAATAAGTTTCAATTTACACACATTGTAGAAAGTCAACTCCTCAAACGGTCAGCTGACCATGAGAATGTCGGTTATTAGGTCTTCTTTTCATACTTCTGAATTTTTCATGTAAATTGTGTATATTATAAATAAATAACCATTTATGATTATTATTATTATATATTTAATTACATTTATGCACCACAAACACACACACATATATACCATTTTCAAAAAACCACTTTTTTGACGCAGGGGACCTTAAAACGGTTATTTCCGGTGAAAAGTCGATATCGAAAATTAAGTACGATTACTATACTTCCTCTTACTAGGAGGAGTAAAAGTAAGTAAAAATAGATTTAAAAGTAAAAGATGTACAGAAAATAATCTAATATGAAAAATAAACGCTAAAATTATGTATTGATGGATTGTGTCTAATCATATTAATGACACTAAGACCCCCCCTCATAGAATTTTAATTAACTATAAATTTTTAATTAAATTTTTATGGTTGTAATTATTCCATAATTGATTTCATACAGTATCATTCCTTGTCATACCATGAAATTTTCTTCATTACAAGGTTAATGGCTAATTTCCAAATAACAGAAATTTACTAAAATGTCTTCATTAATACTTCTCATATCAGTGTGGTATATAAAATAATATTTTCCTATCTAATGACATTTGGTTAGTATTATGTACATTTGGTTGGTTAAAAGGGTTTCTTCTATCAGAGTGGGGGAAAGGTATATGCAGGCACCAACAAGCATCATTTCAATGATATCGATATTTCCGTCAGGTCATCATGTAAGGTACAGTTTGTATCACCCCACCGCCCCTACACAAGTCGTCACACATTTCACACCATTACTATTTATGTATGTGTGTGAGAGAGAGAGAGATGTCTCTTATTTGTGTGAATACTGAAACTGAATTTTACATATATCATTCCGTATATTTATTTATAAGTCTGTAAATATTTTCACTTTCATATTTAACGATTTTATGTTATTTTTTTTTTTCAAAAATTGATACAATTTTTATACCAAATATTATAATAAAATAAAATTAGAAATAAATTTGATCCGTAATTGGAAATTTTTATTAGAAATTGAATTGTACTCAAAATTTATAATAAATGATGGGGGAGCAATGGAGCGCTTTTTACAGATTGTAATTTGAAATACCTAAAATCAAAGCATTTCTATATACCTCCTAAAATCAATTGTCTCGTTAGTAAATAATGATATAGTTATAACGCTCTGTTTACGTAATTATGTGTATTATGTAATAAAATGTGTCAAAAAAAACAAAAAAACAAATTATACCCAATCAAAAGTAAAAGATAATAAATATTCTGAAAAAATATTAATTTCGGCTTATGATAATGAAATATTCCATTAGTTGTTGTGGTGGTTGGTTCCGCAGAGCTGAAAAGCATCAGAGACATTTTCCGTGGTAGCCTGCTTCATTTTGTGGACATCGACCGGTTTCGGATGGGCGTTCGCCCATCTTCAGGATGCGTTTTTCTGAGAGTGTGACAACACAGACAAGCACAGAGACAATTTTACAGAGTTTGTGTAAACGAAATTTGCTCTGTGCAAGTCTGTGTTGTCACACTGTCAAAAAAACGCATCCTGAAGATGGGCGAACGCCCGAAACCGGTCGATGACCACAAAATGAAGCAGGCTACCACGGAAGAAGTCTCTAAAGATTCCATTACATAGGTTATTACTATGGACTTCCCCAAACATAATTACTCTACGTATCATCAAAGAAAAATGCCGGTTCTCCCATTTTTTCCCACTACTATTTCGACATCGATCATCAATTTAGTGATCGACGTTTTTCCAAAGTTTATAAAACCGCGTTTAAATATGACGCAAGAGTAGACTCAAGTTTGCTACAGTAAAGGAGCAAATTTAAGTATCAATAATTTTTACCATTGTTAATCAAATAAGGAAAATTCTGGGGACCAAAGAGAAAACTTTTTATCATTAAAAATTTGTTCGACATTTCGGACACCATTGGTGTCCTTCCTCAGAAACTGCATAAGCAAAATAAAGAGAAATATAGAAAAATATATAATTTGTGAGAACAATCTTGAAGCATTATTCAAGTATTTTCATATTCATGGTTTATCTCACTACATTATGTAATTTTCGGTATTTCTCTTTGTTTTGTTTATGCAGTTCCTGAGGAAGGATAATACCAAATGTGTACGAAACGTTGAATAAACTTTTAAAAGTTGAAAAGTTTTTTCTTTGGCCCCCCCCATCCAACTAATATTTTGCTTGTTTCAATAATTTTTTTCCATATAATTTTACAAAGATTATACTAAACCCTCATAACCAGCATGTCTTGCGTTGCAAATGGTGTTTGAAACCGCTTTTTTCCTTCTTTTTTCCCGCATTGCCAAACAAGAAGAATCGGATACCGTTCGGCAAGACACCACACAAAACCTGATTAGTCTGTAAACGTGAGAACACTGTCCGGAGGCCGGCAGTGCACTGAGAAGGCACCGGGCGCACGTAAATGTCCGGAGATCTTGATGCGCCTTAAATTGAAAGAAAAAAAAATACCTGACTACATCGAAGACCCAGGGGCTTTTAGTATTGCCCGAAGAAGAACTAGGAAGATAAGAGAAACATTTAAAAGTTTACAAAATTCTGTAAAAAAAAAAAAAAAAAAAAAATTCAACTTTTTTGTCTTTTTACATTTTTAATTTCATCAATCCAAATCAAGAATTAGTGTAAACAATTAACAACTGCAAGATATTACTTTAGCTAGCGAATTGTATTAAAGTGATTGTTGAAATAAATGTTATTTATTAATGAAAAAACTAAGTGGCCCATTTTTGTTTCATGACAGAATGTATATTAATAAAAACAATTGACAGGAATTTATAGATTTGTTTATTTAAGTGCAACGGCCTATAATAAATACTAAAATGTGTTTGTGTTTGGGCAGTACAACCCTTTACATTCAGAAATACATGGTATTGCGTGTACAAACATGAAATGTCAGGATGGGACATCATGGCAACAATAACAGAAAGGATAAATCTGAAGTTTTGTTCTTTGTCCCCATTTCATTTTTTATGAATCCTGCATGTTTCCCACTTGCCAAACACACTGTCATCCCGCGTTCTTTTTACTTTCTCTTACTCCTAGTAAGAGGAAGTATTGTAATCGTGTCAATTTTTCGAATTTATCGAGTTTTCAACCGAAATATCCGTTTTGAGGTCCCCTGAGTCCAAAAAAGTGGTTTTTAGCGAAATGGTCTGTGTGTGTGTGTATGTATGTATTGAACAGCATAGCTCAAAAATGAAAAATCGTAGAAAGTTCAAACTTGATATTACGTTTAGGTATCACCATGGGATCTGACGGTGCGTTATGTGTCAATATTCCTCAACCGGAAGTACCACTTTACTAGTTGTTTTTTTTACGTTTTTGCAATTTTCTCAAAAATGGCTCCGAAGATTTTCTTTAAACTTGTTATATCAACTACACATACAAAGAGCTACAACTTTTTATTTGAAACATTTCTCCAGGAAAATTCATGTAAGGGCACTTCTGGGGGAGGGGTGGGGTTAGGTTTTCATCTTAACTGCTGTTTCAGTATATTAGACAATTCTGTCATCTAAATAATGTTAATTAGAATTAAATATGTTGTTGAAATTCCGAGTTTGAAAAAAAATAGATAACCGGAAGTGCGTTTTTACTGAAATATAATTTTCAGTTTTCTGGTATTTTCTCGAAAATGGCTCCAACGATTTTCTTTAAACCAGCGTTGTTAACATATACATATAAAGAGCTACAACTTTTATTTGAAACTTTTCCCCTGATAAATTCATTTAAGGGGACTTTTGGGGGAGGGGGGTTATGTTTTTCTTTAAAATGCTATCACAGTTGATTATACAATTCTGTCATCCAAATTGAAATAACTAGAAATTAATATATGACCCAAATTCCGAGTTTCAAGGAAATTAGTAAACCGGCAGTTTTCCTGGACAGTGTTTTCACTTTTCGGCGAATTTCATTAAATTTGGTACTACTACATAAATTGTCAATTATAATTTGAGTAATGGCGTAAGAGAAAGTTGTGTGAGTGTTTCACACCAGATTTTTTAACTTGCAGTCTCCACTGCTTATAGCTTCTTTCTAAATTTTTGGGCAGGTTTCATAATTTTTGCAATTTTTTACCGTTCACGAAATAGAAATCTCATTAACGAAACTTTATATGTAACTCTTCATTTTGAATTAAGGTATTATTTTGTATTTTCAATAAGTTTTATACCTTTCTAAGGCTTTAAAGTTGTTGTCATCAACAAAGATGAACAAGGCGGGTGGGCGGTTCTTCTAAAGCACCAAACGGTTATTAATCCAATTTAATCGTGCGATTTAACAAAGCGTAAATGAAAAATTTCAAATAATTCCTTTTATATTGATTCCTATATTTACGAAGAAATTCTTATCAGGAATATAAATCAGAGTTTAATTTATGATATTTATTGTTCTATGACCTATACAGTGATGGGAGACCTATGGCAAATGTGCCGTACGTGGCACGCAAATCGAAACTTTTACTAGCATGTGAACGGTTTGTAATAGGCACCTGTTAGCTTCACTAATCAAAACACACATAATCAAACCTAAAACTTACGCCCTTTAGCCTTACGGAATAGTTTCTTCATACACACACACTCGCGTTAATAGGATTGTTATTGGGATAGATTTAGGTTAGATTTTAGGGGATAGTGCACTGCGAAATAATGTATTCGGATTAAGATCTACCAGCGCTCACCTCCCGTAGCCTTCCCAATGCACCACCCGCCTCCGAGCAGAGATCTCTCCTAACAGACAAAGGTGAGCTCTACTGCCTCCTAGGAAAAGAAAATCTCAGAGAGCTCGACAGTTAGACTCGAACTGCGGACCTCCGCATGAGAGTCCAGCGTGTTACCACTGAGAGTAATCTCTTCACTTTGTTGGGATAAAACTTAGCACAATATGTTTCAATGCGGATTGAAAAGTGAGTCTGGTATTGAATTTACTGCTTTGGTCAATGTTAGGATCTTGTCGATTTGAAATACTTGCACTTGTTCATTGGGTTTTGATAAAAACAAAAAAATCTTTATCATTTGGTCCAGAAAATTATTTAAAGTCCATTTTTTCATTCTCTAACTACTGTTAGAGGAAGTATTTACGATCGTGTCAGATTTTCGTAATTGAGTTTTCACCGGAAATACACTTTTTGAAGTTCCTGACCCCCAAAAAAGTGGGTTTTAGAAAATGGTCGTGTTGTGTGTGTGTGTGTGTGTGTGTGTGTGTGTGTGTGTGTGTGTGTTTTGTGAAAAGAATATATCAAAAACAAAAAGTAGCAGGAGCTCAATCTTGGTATTTCGTTTAGGTACTACCACCGGACCGGAAACGATGATTTCGGGCAAGATCAACCGGAAGTGCCGCTTTACTGAATGTTTTTGTCCAGTTCTTTTAATGATTTTCTCAAAACTGGCTCCAACGATCTTCTTTGAACTTGTCACATTAAATATACATACAAAGATCTACAACTTTTATTTGCAACATTTCTCCGGGAAAATTCATTTAAGGGCACTTTTGAGGGAGATTACGGGGAAGGTTACGGTTTCCTCTAAAGTGTTATTTCAGTTTATTAAACAATTGTATCATCTAAATAATATTAATTAGAATTAAATATGTTGTGGAAATCCTGAGTTTAAAGAAAATCGGATGACCTGGACTGGCGACATTACTGAATAGGTTTTTTTTTTTTCAGTTATTCGTGATTTTCTCCATACAAAGCGCCGACGGTTTTTAAACACTAATAAGAATTTTATGTATGAAGAAAATTTTGTCATTTCGCAGGAAGAAAAAGTTTTATGAGTGGTTCACACCAGATTTTTTTAATTTTATAATTATTATTTGGAAAGTAACATATTTTTTTGCCATGAGTAAATGAACTAAATTCACACTTTATTGTAAAGTTCCCGGGGACTTTTTATTATAAATTTTTGTTTTATATGCTTGCGAGTCATTATTTTCCCAAATGAATTTTTATAAAAGATAGTTCCAGATAAAGAATGATAGATGAATCTAGCTCGACGTGTGTATTACTAAAAGTGACAAAATATAAACCAGGTATAAAAGCATATTTAATAGCCGAAGATATAGCAGCAAAGATCTCTTTAATAAATGGTCATTTTTGTACGAGTATATGATAAATTAGAAGTTGAATTTTCGACTTTACTTTTTATTAATTTATTTATAGGATATTCCAAGATAATTTTATGACTTATTCTTATTTAAAAAAAAAAGATATCTTAATTTTTTGTATAGTTTTTTCCTTTTTAAAACTACCGGTACGTCAGCAAGTACTTACTTTGAATTTATGAATTTTTTGAACACCACTGATCTATACAAATACGAGGTGTGTAAATTAAGTAATGAGACTGATTTTTTTTTTTTTTTATTCAAATAAAATTACAATTCAACATTGTCCCCTTCAAAGTAACTACCTTGGGAAGCCACACAACGCTGAAGACGATTCTTCCATTCGTCATAGCAGTGCTGGAACTCGGATACTGGAATAGACTTCAGTTGGTCGGTTACGGCTGTTTGAATATTCTCCAATGTTCCAAAATGACGTCCCTTGAGGTGATTTTTCAATTTGGGGAACAAAAAAAAGTCACATGGACTCAAGTCGGGTGAATAAGGAGGCTGAGGAGCCACAGGAATGTTATTACTGGCCAAATACTCATTAATAGAAATCGCGGTGTGACACGGAGCATTGTCGTGATGCAACACCACTTGTTTTTGATGTTTGGTCTCACAGGCGTGACTCTTTTTCGAAGTCTCTCAAGAACTTCTCGGTAAAAATGTTGGTTTACCATTTGGCATTGAGGCACAAATTCTTTGTGAACGATCTTGTGACTCTTTTTCGAAGTCTCTCAAGAACTTCTCGGTAAAAATGTTGGTTTACCATTTGGCAAACATTCTTTGTGAACGATTCCTTGGCTATGCAAATCAGCATGCATTTGATTTTTGACTTGCTCATTCTTGCTTTTTTTGGCCTTGGAGAGGTTGAAGTGTGCCACTGCATGCTCTGACGCTTAGTTTCTGGGTCATACTCAAACACCCAAGACTCGTCTCCTGTAATAACACGTTCCAAAAAATTGGGATCGTTTTCAATTGCTCCCAAAAAGTCAAGGCTCCTTTCCTTTCTGATGTCTTTTTGCTCTTGTGAAAGATTTTTCGGAACCATTTTTGCACAAATTTTTCTCATCCCCAATTCATTAGTCAAAATTTGATGAACGGTTGTGTGAGTCAAATTCAACTCTTCGCCGATCATTCGGACTGTCAAACGACGATCTGAACGCACGAGATCGCGGATTCTGCCAACATTTTCGTCGGTTCTTGAAGATGAAGGCCTTCCGCTGCGAGGCTCGTCTTCAATTGATTCCCTTCCTTCTGCAAACGACTTAAACCACCTAAAAACCTGTGCTCTCGACAAAACATTGTCTCCATAGGCCTGGCACAGTTTTTCAAACGTTTCCGTTGCACTGTGCCCAAGTCTGAAGCAAAACCTGATAGCACAACGTTGCTCGTAATTGATGTCACTCATTTTTAAAACGCACTGAAAAAACCTTGCTCACAAAAAAAGTCACTACGGACAGTGCAACAACTCTAGCATTTTCAAATTTGCACTGGACGTGTATCAGATGTTTACTTGCCCTACCACGCATGCGCCGCGTCTCCAGTGTTGCCAGATCGAACACTAGAAAATCAGTCTCATTACTTAATTTACACACCTCGTATGTGGTAGTTTACGCTTCAATGAATTGCAAGTGGTTTTAATATTTTGAGCAGATTTCGTCGTTAGTGTTGTTGAAGGGAACGCAATAAGAAACAAAACAAAAACAAAAAAATTTAGGAATTTAAGAGTTTAAGGAATCAAACTCACTCCAGTTCGGAAGCTGGTTTGAAAATTATTTCAATAAAAATTTGAAACAAGAAATGTAAAAATATATTATAACAGAGGCGGCATGTTAAGGAGACATTCAAGAATCTGAGATATTTTGATGAAAACACCAAGTTTGGTTAAACAAGAGTCAAGTTATGGAGACGGCATACCATAACTAACTTAACACACAAAGCATCACATTAAGTACGCCACTCAAAGCATCCTGCTGTATATTATATATCTCGACGTCAAAATATTTTATATCACAAATATTTTGAAATTAATATTTCGTTCTGTTCTAATTTTTGAATAAAAGTATTATCGTTATTATTATTATTCTATTTTATTAAAATAAGAACTAAAATTTTGTATATACATTTAGAGAGAAGGGATTTATTAGGAAGAGGATAAAAAGATTTCAATCGAATAGCTTACTTACCGCAAAAATTCATGAAAAACAAATACTTTCAAAAGAGTGATACTTTTGTTACTAGTTTTTACTTATTGAATTAGCAATTTACTATCTAAAAATGATTAATTCTGACCAAATTTTATATTAAGCAATTGAACAATTTAAATATGTCTAAGGCAGAGATGGAAAAAAAATTCACCAAAATCGCTAAGAAACTGGAAAATTCCAAAATACATAGTATTTCTGTTTAACCGACACAGTTGGTCACCCCGCGATAGTAGAATGGAATAATAAATTTCAGTTATACAGATGAAATCTCAAATCTTTAATTTCCCCGTCCGAATTCAATTTTGAAAATCCAACACCATCACAAAAAAAAAAACCAAACTGATAAAATCTCTAACTCTTAAAGAAAAAACAATCTTAAGAGAAAGGTACAAACTACCTTCTCTCTAATTCCTATTTCAACTTTTGATAAAATCATTCTTTCAAAATGTTTAAAAGATTTGAATTTCTTTAATTAAATATGCATAAGTGAATTTTGTGTAATACTATAATATAATGGGTTTCAGAAGGAGAGAAAATGGGTGTATAGATAAATCAACTAGAAGTATGGATGAAACTGAATAATCGAAAAGTAGTACAACAAACTGCCTGCACTTTACACTAAAATATGTAAAATGGTAGTGAGAGGTAAAGAGAAAGATTGATGACGCGTTGTGACTGCTGTATGAACACTGCTGCAAGACTCCTATGGCTGACACAGCTGTATTTAAACAGTTTCTCCCACTCTAGTCTGGCCTAAACTAGTGAGTGAGACTGCTGTCTCTCTCTCTCCCTCTCGCTCTCTGTTTTGGATCGCTCTCTTCGGATCCTATTACATCATCCCCTCTCCTAAAGAAAATTTTCATATGAGAAAAATTTGAGCGAGCTGCTGACTGATGTATGTACTCTGCTGGAAGTCTGTCGGTAGATTCGCCTATGGCTGACACAGCCGTATTTAAACAGTTTCTCCCACCAGTCTAGCCTAAACTAGAGAGTGAGACTGTCTCTTCTCTTTCTGCTTTGGATCCCTCTCTTCGGATCCTATTACATATAAAAACAAAACAAAAACTACATAAAATAGGAGAAACTTATGGTAGTCCAAGTTATCAATTTTTACTCTCTTCTGCGAGAAAATTTCGTGACTTTTGACGTTTCAGGCGTCGGCAAGTTTCGTTAAATAGTATTGTCGTAGAGGGTTCGGTATGAAAGACGACGGATGTAATGGGTTTCTGTTGGGACAATCTTGTGGCAATCCGCCCAACTGCTATGACATACACCAAGTCACATAGGGCAACGCATCTCTCTAGGAGAAACTAAGGAACATCCATGATCGCCTATCTCAACCCCTCCCTAGGAGACCTGGAAGAAGAAGTAAGGAAAGTTTTCTACAAGCTTATATAAGTTCTAGTCTAATCAAACAGTAAGTCCATAATTAAGTCTTGTAACACACTTTGCCAGTTCAGTAAATTATTTTTACTCAAGCAACCACCCCCTATATCGAGTTCTGTGAAGTCTTTGCAGTACTGTGTTTCTTACTTATCAGTGGACAGTCGGTGTACATTTCTCTTATACATTTTTTTCTGTTCAACCCTAAAAGGTTCCCCACTATACCAAACAAGAGGACTATGATGAAAGGATAAATTTGTTATGGAATTTATTTATAACGGGTTTTGATAAGTAAGACCGATTTAACTTATCAAAATAAAATATCAAGCTTTCGTTTCAACCCAATCACAAAAATAGATTTTTTTAAGAAGATTAAATAAACTAGTTAAATTAAATATTCCAGCTTAAATATAATGTATTCATTGAAGTTTTTATTTCAAAAGGGGAACTGTGAAAAACTAGAAAATTATACAATTAAGTTTAATTGGCTTGTGTTACTTAAATTTTCTTTTTTAGAAACTTTCGGTATCGATTCACCTAGTTTTTTTACCCAAACAGAAACAGAAAATAGCTAATTTAAGTTTCTTGTGTTATACTTTATTTGAGTTATCCCATTCAGTAGAGGAATAGAGAGTTCAATAATTTTCAAAAAATAATCATATTTTTTTAGGCTTTTTATTATTTTAGTGTGTTGATTGAATAAATTTAAAGCTAAGAGTTATGAATGGTTCGTAATGACATGGCAAAGTCATTGACATCGGCAAAGTACACCAAAGAAATAATAATTTACAACTAGTGGTTCCAGCCAGCTGCTACCTTAACAAAGAGTGGCAGTAATAAAACCTGCGACCTAATTGGACGCCGGCTTCAAGACCGGATACTGTACATCAAAAAGCAAGCACCGAATAAGG
The DNA here is from genome assembly GCA_011037195.1 of Triatoma infestans. Taxonomy (NCBI): domain Eukaryota; kingdom Metazoa; phylum Arthropoda; class Insecta; order Hemiptera; family Reduviidae; genus Triatoma; species Triatoma infestans. Next base: position 23,466 of record JAAEAF010010057.1, read on the forward strand.
TTAGCAAACTACGAAGGTCGCACATGGTCGCTCACTAGGACAGATGTCTTGGTGTGAGTGTGGCCAACACCAATATATAAACTCTATGATATACGACGAAAGGATTATTATATCATCTACGACCAAACGAACACGTCTTTATACACAAGCGGCAATTTACTATACACAGTTATATTCAAACTTATCATTCTCTTAGTTGTGCATCTTAGTTAGTTATTTTATCATTCTTATTTATCTTCTATTTATTACTAAGTATTTTATTATAATTATTAGTTACCATTTCTAACGTTCAAAGTATTGTTCAATTATAGTTATTTTTATATAAACCGTTTAATTATTCGAGCACTAACTTCCCAAAATCTCTCAACTAACTTCCGCCCTCTTCAAGACATCTGCTACTCCAGGAATCACACATCAAACGATTCCATTACAGGTTCCACTAAATATTCCAACATTTATTCAATAATTCTTTACATCCAAATTCAAAATAAAAATTACTGCTCCTTTTTATGTTACTAACAAAAGCTTACCTACGATTACACCAAGCCCCGTTCCATTTATTTCTTATAAACTCCCGTTATTAAAGATTGTATAATTTCCTATCTTAACAAAACAACATTTTTCAAATAGCTTGTAAATCAAACCTGCCGGAGGCCTTATGACTAATTGAATTAAAATCACACGTTTTTTTCCTTTATCTTAAGCTAATCGTGCGAAAGAAAACCTTATTAAATTTATTTATTAGTCGCATTAATAATTGCCTAATTTCCTGGACAACCTTTACGTTCATATGCGGATGGAATTGTCGTGTTAGCAAACATACTTTACAATATACAGGGCGCACTATGCCTTAGTGGGGAGGAGAAAAGTGAACGAGATATCCAGTAACCGCTGGATCGGGAGGCTGGAACCGGTAAGCTCGCCTTCCAGATCGCCAAATTTAACCCATCTTGATTTTTTTTCTTTAGGGATATCTTAAAGAAAAAATTTATACCAAGGAACCAACCACTTCAGAAGCCCTTAGAGAAGACTTAAACCAAACAGACAACGTACGAATAGCAACTTCATATTGGGCAGCGATTGCGTATGTGCCGTTTAAGCCGAGGAAATCAATTTTTAATAAATAGAAAATATTTTTTTATCGATTTTCGTAAATAAACAGGAAATTTGTTTTGTTTTAATAATGTTTTACCGGATATTTAAGTCCCTTATGGTTTTAAAATAGGTTTTAAGTTTTATCAGCATTTGAACTGTCTTATTTATTCGAAATAAGCAAAGTAAAATCCGCTTTTAATTTTAGTTTATGGAACAGCAAAATAGAAAAAAAAAAACGACGAAAATTTAATCTTTATGATTGAATATCTCGGCAATGGTTTGAAATATTGAAGTGAAATCAATATTAAAATGTGAAGTCTTTGATTAAGGACTGAATTGTGAAAATTTGCAATCTCTCAAGGATTAAAGACATAATAAAAAATTACCAAATACTATATGAATTTTCCCTACTGAGGGAAAACATTTTTTTTCCAAATAACAGCGACCTAATTGGAGGTATTCATAAAAATGTTACAGTTCATTATTATTTAATAAATTCTCTTTGTTTAAATTTTTGAATAATGAATATATTTCAGTTTAATCTAAAAATTTCAAAAGATATAATAGTACTTTTGAAGTGATACTAAGCTAAATCAAAAGTGGCTAAGGGTACATACAATTAAGCTAAATTCATGTGGCGTAAAAGTGAATGGTATATAGAAAACAAGAGAGTATTCCTCAAAAGGTAGAAAAGTTGTATATAAAGTTATATTCTATGCGAGAAGATAGATTAATCCCGCAGAAACAAGGTTTTACAGGAAGGAGGTATCCATAGAGATAATGTGGGAACTGGTTGTGTTTGTCTAGTAGGCACTACTATTGTCCCCATGGAATAATGAAATGTGTTATTTACCTGGAACAACTGGATGAAGTTTTGGACAAAGTTTGCTTTTAAATAGATAACTAACTATTCTCACACAAGTGGAAATAAATTATTATAAATTATAAACTAAAATTAACATTGATGACATTTTGGAATTAAAATTTAATTTAAAAATAACGATAAATACTGGAATTAATAGAACATTTACAAAAAAAAAAATGTAATATTAAAAAAAGGTAATAATAAATAGTAAAGTCAAAATCGATCACATTCAATACAATTTAGTGTGTTAGCTACACCTCTTGAGAAAATTGGAATCTTATCCTTTTCAATTCCCTTTTACATACAGGCTAAAAAAAGGAAGAATAGAGAGAGACTAGAATTGTACTGGATCTGTTTGTAATATATGATAGTATTCAATTGAAAAACAACTTCTCCTTGTCGATAAACAGACAAACTGAAGTTGCATTTTTTTTTTTTTTTTTTTAAATAAATTTGTTAAATAACATATGTAGTTCTATTATTGGAGCGCAAATGGTGGGGGTAAGTTGCGTGCGTCATTTAGATAATTCCATTTTCAATGCTAAAAACAGCTGTAGACCCATCGTTGGGAACCTACTGGTAACGCTGAAAACGCAAAAGAACCTGTCCACTCTACATATTCAAAAAAATGTGGGGTGAAACACTCACACAACTTTCTCTTACTCCTGTTCTCAACATTATAATTGATAAATGTTCTAGTTTGAACTCGTATACCAAATATAACGATATTCGTCCAAAACTGAAAAAAACTTGTTCAGTAAAAGCGCACTTCCGGCTTTCTAATTTTCCTAAAACTTGGAAATTTTGGTCATCTATTTATTTCTAATTAATTTTGTTTGGATGATAGAATTGTATAATCAACTATGATACCACTTTAGAGGAAGCTGTAACTCCCTATCCCTCCCCTAAAAAAAGTGCCCTTAAATGAATTTTCCCAGAAAAATGTTTTAAATAAAAGATGTAAGTCATTGCATGTTTACTTTATATACGAAGTTATAAAAAAAATTGTCGGAGCCATTTTTGAGAAAATCGCGGAAAAAGTGGAAAAAAAAAAAATCATTTAGTAAAGTGTTAAAATAAACACCCTTCCGGTTATCCGATTTTTTTTCAAACTCGGGATTTCAACAACCTATTTAATTCTAATTAACAATAATTTAGATGACAGAATTGTCTAAAAAAACTGAAATAGCACTTCAGTTGAAAACCTAACCCCACGCCTCCACCAGAAATGTCCTTAAATGAATTTTCATAGAGACATGTTTCAAATAAAAGTTGTAGTTGTTAGTATGTGTAGTTGATATAACAAGTTTGAAGAAAATCGTTGGAGCCATTTTTTGAGAAATCGCAAAAACGTAAAAAAAAAAAAAACTAGTAAAGTGGTACTTCCGGTTGAAGGAATTTTGCCAGATGACCTACTGTCGGACCCCATGGTGATAACTAAACGGAATACAAAGTTTGAACTTTTTACGATTTTTCGTTATTGATCTGCGCTGTTTACATACAGACACACACACCATTTGCTAAAAACCACTTTTTTGGACTCAGAGGACCTCAAACGGATATTTCCGATGAAAACTTGATATCGAAAATTTGACCCAATTACAAAACTTCCTCCCACTAGGAATAAGAGAAAGTAAAAGTAGAATATTAATTAGAAAATTAGAATATTAATCTTTCTCATTTCCCTTTTACGTAAAACATAAATAATTTGATGTGATTGTATTGCACTTAAGAAATTTCTTCAGAAGTTCTTATTTTAACATATAATTAAGGTACCAAGTTTACATACATTAGGTTATATTAAGGTTTTTGGAATCCATCTGAAACGGGAAGTTAATCTAATGAAAAATCTATAACACCAAAAATGGCCAAACATACTGGCTTTGAACTAAGACGCAAAACTAACGTTTTAACGCCTACAGAATCCAACTAAAATCAATTTTTGCGGGAAAAATGTTTCAAATAAAAGTGATAGGTTTATATATAATCAGTTAGCGTTTCAAGTTTCAAGAAAATTGGTGAAACAGTTGTGGAGAAATCCCCCCTCCCTCCAAAAAACCTATTCTGCAAAGTCGCATGTCTCCAGTTAACCGACTTTCTTCAAATTTGATATTCCAGCTATCTATTTAATAGACTTAAATACCACCACGTTCACTGCATACGGTAGGTTTACCCACTGTAACATTTTATTAGTTACGCTTTTCTTGCATGCTCGGGCTGGTTATACTATTCCATGTAAATCGGCGGGAACTTTCAATATCTCTTTGGTAATGAATGATAAACAAGAAAATACAGAAAAAATACAAGAGTTGTATATGTCTGTAACCAGTGGATGAGAAATATGCAAATACGAACCTTGCAAAGTATTGGTTGTAATAGGATCCAAGGAGAGGGATCCATAGCACAGAGACAGAGAGATGACAGGACCACTCTCTCGGGCTAGAGTGGGAGAAACTGTTCGAATACAGCGACGGGAGATATACAAGTCATCTATATGTTAATTCGGCAGTCACAACGTGTCATCTATCTTACTCTTTTACCTCTCTACCATATTTTAGTGTAAAGTCCAGGCAGTCAGTGTCAATTATACTGGTTGAACCTATTGTTAAAACTAGCTATTGACTAAATCTATGTTTGTCAGTATTTTTCATACTTATTTTCGAACTTACAAAGACTGATTGATATCTTTTTTCTTAGTTATCAGGGATATAGTGCACTGCAGGATCTGTTGCGGCCCCGGAGTCTCCTAGTAAACTGCCGGCCTTCAGACATTATTGCTCTGTTAGAACAATATTATCACGCTTGTAAGCACAGAAAACAATCTAAGGGCAACATGCCCGGAGTCACCAGGTAGCTGGAAACTCCAGGTAATCTCGTTCTTATCATTTCGTTGTTACAATGGGCAAGCGTATAATAACTTAAATCTTACTTTTTAGTGACTGATGATGAGCTTAATGTTATTGATGAGATGGCTTGCTTAATGAAGATCTAGTTACTTTCGATTCAGATTTCGTACACTCTGTTATTGATAAGAAAGTTATGAGAGTGAAGGAATATATATATAAGAAGATAGTACGAGAATATCAAGAAATGATAAACTCTTCTTCAGGGAATAATAAGGTAGATAATGAAGGGTGCGCAGATATGGTAAACTTCAGTGTCCAACTTAATTTCCTCTAACTGTACCGAAGACTATCAATTAATTAAGTAGTTTACTTTACCACTTAGTTAAGTAGTTTAAATAGAAAATGACGCTGGATGCTGATAAAAATTAAATTGTTGCTTAACTTTTATGATTTCCTATATTGTTATATTTGTGATAATAAATGGCTAGTCAACGCGATATATATACACCATTATTGTAAATAAATATCAGTATGTACAGTCTGTAAACCAACTTAAAACTGTTACAGAAAAAAAATGTAATATACAACACTGAGTAATTTGTTTTCACCCCCTCGTTCAGTTGTTAGACTCCCTGAGTTTGTGGGAGCAAACCTAAATAGGTGTTTGAAAAATATCACTTTGCTCACTGTTTGGTAAAATAACTATTTCTATTTATTTATACCTAGAGTTTTTTAAACATAAAATATAGAACAAACAAAAAATTCAGTAAAGGTGTTGTGAAATGTTTTTTACATATACCTTAGGTCCACTTTTCAGCACTAAGGAAATCGCACCCCATTTTCTGTCTATTAATGGCCATTGTTCTACAACAATGTAAGAAAGTTTCAGCTCGAAAAGTGATGTAAAACGCGATCTATGTCTATGAGAACATGATCAAAAGTACGAGCCATATATGTACCTGTACCGGATTACTTAAAATTATTACGAAAGTGAGTTTTCTTCGAGCTGTTCCATATATAATAATTGTACGTCTTTTTGTTATAGTCAATATGCAAAGTTTGTAAGGAAAATCATTAAAGTCCTTTTCGAACAACTAAAAAAAAAAATCTGGTGTGAAACATTCACACAACTTTCTCTTACTCCAGTTCTCAAAATTATAATTGAAAAATGTTATGGTTTGAGTACCAAATTTAAGGAAATTCGTCGAAAACTGTTCAAAAAAGCGTACTTCCGGCTTACTAATTTTCTTAAAACTCGGAATTTTGGCCTACTATTTATTTCTAATTAAGTTTGTTTGGATGATAGAATTGTATAATCAACTACAATACCACTTTAGAGGAAGCTGTACTTTAGAGAAATGTTTCAAATAAAAGTTGTAGCTCGTTGTATGTGTAGTTGATATATGTA
>JAAEAF010010058.1:0-11432 GCA_011037195.1 Triatoma infestans
AACTGGAGTAAGAGAAAGTTGGGTGAGTGTTTCACACTAGTTTTTTTTTTTGGATTCATGGTTGAGTAACTCAGTATACACAATTTGACGCGAATTACAATGACTTTCTATCTCTTAATGTACTACCATTGTATTAAACACGAAGATTTCGGACAAAGATCATCATCCGGAAGTATGACTTTATTCAATGTTTTTTTTTTTTTTTAAACGGCTTCAACATTTCTCCTATAAACTTCGTATATTGTCTGCATACATAAATACGTATCAATTTTATTTAAAATATGTTCCCGAGAAAATTTGATTAAGATTCTAGGGGGGGAACAAGTAGCGGTTATGCTTACCTCTTCAGTATAATATATTGTTTTTATCACCTACTAATAATATACATTATTAATTAATTAATTATACTTCCTATTAATTAATATAAATAATAATAATATACGTTAGAAGCGTTGATAGAATTCCAAATTTAAAGTAAATATATTATTATTAACTTTAACGTCAATTTCAAATATATTCAGTTCGTTCAGTGTTATTAGTGCGCTCTAGTGGGCCACAATATAATCACTTCTCCTGTCCCTGTCAAGGTTAGTAGGTTGGTACTTATCCCCTCCAATTGTCTCTATAATTTATGTTAGAACAAATTTGTAAAATTTGAATTTAAAATAAATTTCTTTATTTTATATGCAATTATACTGAGAAAACCTTTTGAGTGTTTCACATCAGATTTTTTTTTTTTTTTTTTGTTTTTTTAGTCAAACAGTTTTGTTTTTTAATATAAAGATTTGAATGGTTATAATACCCACTCTTTTGAAACTGCACCTAAAATTTATAACCTAGACAGTTATGCGCGCCAAGCCGGACATGTTTGCTGTTAGTTCGTTCAACCGATCTAAGTGGCTGGTTATTCTCCCACCATTTCACAAACACATGTGTTCTCTTATTGGGTGAACCATGAATGAATTACTAAATTACTATACAACACACACATAACGCCCGCGCGCGCGCACACACTGACACACACCAATATATATATAATTATTATTTTATATATATATATATTATTATTATTATTATTATTATTATTAATATTATTATTTCGCAAATTATGGTTGCAAATTAAATTTGGTATGATACACCCACACTATTTAGCATAATGACTTTAGGATTTACATATATGTGTAGATAGTATACGAACTTTAAAGAAAATCATTGGAGCCGTTTCCAATTTTTCAAACTCGGAATTTCAAACAACACATGTAATTGTTGTGGTGGTTGGTTCCGCAGAGCTGGAAAGCATCAGAGACATTTTCTGCGGTAGCCTGCTTCACTTTGTGGTCATCGACCGGTTTCGGGCGTTCGCCCATCTTCAGGATGCGTTTTTCAGTCAGTGAGTAAACTGAATTTGCTCTGTGCAACTCTGTGTTCCCACACTGTTTGAAAAACGCATTCTGAAGATGGCCGCAAAATGAAGCAGGCTACCACGGAAAATGTCTCTGATACATTTAATTGTAATTATTATTAGTTAGATGACAGAATTGTCATAGTAAAACTGAAATAGTACTTAGAAGAAAACCTAACCCCACACCCTTCCCCCAAAAGTGCCCATAAATGAATTTTCCAAAGAAATGTTATTAATAAAAGTTGTAGATCTTTGTATGTGTAGTTTATATACCATGTTTGAAGAAAATCGTTGGAGCCATTTTTGAGAAAATCATTTAATGAAGTGGTATTTCTGGTTGAGGAATTTGGACGTATAACTTACTGCCAGATCCCATGGTGATACCTAAATGGAATATCAAGTTCCAACTTTCTACAATTTTTTTCTTTTTTGAGCTATGCTGTTCATACACACACACACACACACACACAACACACACGACACAACCCACACCACACATCCATTTTGCCGAAAAACCACTTTTTTAGACTCAGGGACATCAAAACGGAATATTTCCGTGAAAACTCGTTAACGAAAATTTGACACCATCACCTCTCTCGCTCCTCTGCCACTTATTAGGAGTAGTAAAGAAAGTAAAACAAAAAAAAAAAACTCGTGGTGTAAACACTCACATAACTTTCCTCTTAACTGCAGTTTTAACAAAATTGTATTTACAAATTAGTTTAGTATAGTTAGTGTTCCACTAAATTTAATGAAATTCGTTCGTGACAATTATGACACATGGAGAACATCGCAAAAAAATAGAAAAAATATTCAGTAAAATACTTCCGTGTTTATGAATTTTCTTTGAAAAACTCGGAATTTTTGGGCAATCCTCTTTATTGACTAATTAGTTTTGTTTTTGGAGTAGAATTGTTTAATCAACTATGATAGTACCTTTAGTGGCAAACATCCCTAACCCTCCCCCAAAAGCCCCCTTAAATGACTTAACCTGGAAAAATATTTCAAATAAAAGTTGTAGCTCTTTGTATGTGTAGTTCAAGTACTTACTTTAAAGAAAATCGTTCGGAGCCACTTTTAGAGAAAATAGCAGAAAACTGAAAAATATTTTTCAGTAAAAAACGCACTTCCGGTCATCCGATATGATTCATACTCGGAATTTCAACAACATATTTAATTGTAATTAACATTATTTAGGTAATAGAATTGTGTAATAAACTGAAATAGCACTTTAGAGGAAAACCTAACCCACCCCCTAAAAGTGCCCTTACATGAATTTTCCCAGAGAAACGTTTTAAATAAAACTTGTAGGTCTTACTATGTATAGTGGATGTACCAAGTTTGAAAAAACCTTCGGAGCTATTTTTTGAGAAAATAGGACAGAAGTAAAAAAAAATAAAAAAGTGGGGTGTGTATGTATGTGAACAGTATACCTCAAAAACGAAAAACCGTAGAAAGTTGAAACTTGATATCCCATTTAAGTATCACCATGGGATCCGACAGTAGGTCATCTGTCAAAATTCCTCAACCGGAAGTACCACTTTACTAGCTGTTTTTGCGATTTTTTCAAAAATGGCTGCAACGATTTTCTTGAAACTTGGCATATCAACTACACATACAAAGAGCTTTAACTTTTATTTGAAACATTTCTGTGGTAAAATTCATTTAAGGGTACTTTTGAGGAAGGGGGTGGATGCAGGGGGAGTGGATGGTGGGGGGCTTTCTCTAAAGTGCTATTTCAGTTTATATACAACAATCATGGATCTAAATAATATTAATTAGAATTAAACATGTTGTTGAAATTCCGAGTTTAAAAATAATCAGATGACCGGAAGTACGTTTACTTTACCACTTTACTAAATGATTTTTTTTTTCACTCTTTCGCGATTTTCTCAAAAATGGCTCCGACTATTTTTCTTGAATCCTCTTTATATAGACTACACATACAAAGTTCTACAACTTCTATTTAAAATATTTCTTTGCGAAAATTCATTTAAAGACACTTTTATGGGAAAGGGTGGGATTATACAATTCTATCATCCAAACAAAATTAATTAGAAATAAATAGATGTCCAAAATTGTGAGTTTCAAGGAAATTTGTGAACAGGAAGTGCGCTCTTATTGAACAGTTTTTTTCAGTTTTTGACGAAAATTCCAACGAATTTCAATAAATTTGGTAGTGTAACAATAAAATTGGTCAATTACAGTTTTGAAAACTGGAGTAAGAGAAAGTTGTGTGAGTGTTTCATATTCGGCTGTAAGAGATACAATTTCCAGTACCAAATGGATAAAATCCCTATTTCCGTATTAGTTATTATAATTCTTTTTTAACTTCCTGTATATAAACAGCTATCATAAAGATCTCTCTTCCTGTCCATGTACTTTTGTCTCTTATTAAAATCTAAGAATTCATTACCATTTCAATCGTCGTTGTAGTTCATTCATACGTACGTATTTGTGGTGTGTGTAAGTTAAGTTCGGCTTTATCATCGCACAAGTATGGAATCGAATAATAAAGTGTCCTTATCAGAAATAACTTCTGATCTACAATTTGTTGGACAGCTTTTAAATAAGGTAGCCCAATTTTTTGATTTTTTTAACTGAATTAAAAAGAAATATTGTGTCACAATCATAAAGATTTTCTCTTGAAACACAAGTTTTCACCATTATTTCTCGTTACGTAATTATGGAAGCAGTATGGGTTTGGAAGCAGTAAGCTCAGCTAACCTATCCTAACCTAACCTAACCTTCCAGACGAAATTCTCAACCCCTCACCCCCAAAACTCAAAAATCCATTCTATAAATCGTATTTCCGGTTAAATGATTTGGTAATTGTTCACAAACGTGTCCCCAAGATGGACGACCACTAGCTACAGTATAACCTACTCACTACCACTCTTCCTACACTCACATTTCTGATATTTCTGATTTATTTATTCATTCATATTTCTTTATTTCTTACATATTCTGATTCATTTAAAAAAGTATCAGACTAAATATAAATGAAAACTACGAAACACAATCAGAGTTTAATTTCAAATATTGTCCCAAGAACTTGTAGGTTTGAATTACCGAACACTAGCTAATTAATTTGTAGAGGCACTAGACTCATAAATTCTAAACATATAAAAAATAAATGAATCATAATATGAAAGAAATAAATCAATAATTAAATTAATATATACGAATGAATAAATATATCAGAAATAATAGAAATGAGAGTGGGATTGAGAATTACCAATGATTTTTCCTCAAATTTATCAATCTAACAAATTTTTGTAGCTAATGTATAATTATTGCATAAGTGGGGTAGAACCATATATTGTACTGATGACTACATTTCTAACAATGAAAATTGTGGGACAAATTGTGTGAAACGATTTTCGGTGTTTATTTCTTTTTATCGAAGAATAAATCATGAAAATTAAAATAAAAAAACTGTTCAGTTAAAAAAACGCACTTCCGGTTTACTAATTTTCTTATAAACTCCAACATTTTTAGCAATCTTATTTATTTTCTAATTACCTTAATTTTGTTTAGATAGTAGAATTGTGACAAGGACAACCCTAACCCTCCCCCCTCTCACACAAAAGTGCCCTTAAATGACTTTTCCCGGAGAAATGTTTCAAATAAAAGTTGTAGCTCTTATTAAATATAATTAATATACCAAGTTTGGAACCATTTTTGAGAAAGTACCAGAAAACTGAAAAATACATTTCAATAAAAACGCACTTCCGGTCATCCGACTTTTTCCAAACTCTGAATTTCAACAACATATTTAATTCTAATTAATATTATTTAGATGATAGAATTGTGTAATAAACTGAAATAGCTCTTTAGAGGAAACCCTAACCCCACCCCTCCGCCAAAACTGCCCTTAAATGACTTTTGCCGGAGAAATGTTTCAAATAAAAATTGTAGCTCTGAATATATGTAATTGAAATCCGAAGCTATCGTTGGTACCGTTTCTGAGAAAATACCTCTCTTCGTAGGAGTAGTTCATATACCAAGTTTCAAGAAAATGGTTAGATCCATTTTTGAAAAAATCGCAAAAATTAAAAAATAAAAAACAGCTAGTGAAGTGGTACTTCCGGATGAGGAATTTTGACAGATGTCCCACTATCGGATCCCATGGTGATACTTAAATGGAATATCAAGTTTTAACTTTCTATGATTTTTTGTTGTTGAGCTATTCTTTCACATACATACACACACAGACCATTTTCTAAAAACCACTTTTTTTGGACTTAGGGGACCCCAAAACGGATATTTCAGGTGAAAACTCGATATCGAAAATTTGACACGATTACAATACTTCCTCATTGCTAGGAGTAAGAGACAGTAATTTTTTTTGTTTTTGTTTAAGAAAATGACCCGAGGATATGAGGCTAATGTACAAACTTGATTTGTTAAAATTCCTCAACCGGAAGTACGAATTTACTAATTCTTTATTTTTCTTCACTTTTTTGCGATTAAAAAACAAAAAATGTCCCCAACAATTTCCTTTAAACTGAGCATGTGAACTGCACATATAAAGAGCTATATCTTTTATTTGAATCATTTCTTCGGGGAAAATCATTTAAGGGGTTTTTTGGGGGAGAGGTGGGGTTATGTTTTATTGAAATCGTTACATATATTAACTTTCTCTTACTGCTAGTAAGGACGAAGTGTTGTAATCGTGCCAAATTTTCATATACATGTTTTCACCGGAAGTACATGTTTTATGGTTCCGTGAGTCCAAAAGAAATGGTTTTTTGAAAATCGTCTGTATGTCTGTCCATGTTGGACAGCAATATCTCAAAAACGAAAAACCGCAGGAAGTTGAAACTTGATATTCCATTTAGGTATCACCATGGGATTTGACAGTAAGTTAGCTATTAAAATTCCTCAACCGCAAGTACCACTTTACTAGCTTTTTTTTTTTTACTTTTTTGCGATTTTCTTAAAAATGGTTCCAACGATTTTCTTTAAACTTGGTTTATCAACTACACATACTAAGAGCTACAATTTTTATTTGAAACATTTCTCCGGGAAATTGCATTTAAGGGCACTTTTGGTGTGACGGGTGGGGTAGGTTTCCTCTAAAGTGCTATTTCAGTTTACTATACAATTCTGTCATCTAATAATATTAATTGGAATTAAATATATTGTTGGAGTTCCTGAGTTAGAAAAAAAATCGGTTGATGGGAAGTGCGTTGTTTTATTGAGGAGTTTTTTCCGGTTTTCTCGATTTTCTCCATAAAAACATCGACGAATTTCATTAAATACAAGATATTCATTATTTCCTTTTTTGGTTATAATTACAACACATACGCTACAAGACCAATTTCTCAAAAAAAAAAAAATACCACTTTTTTAGTTTTCAGTCTCAGTGGACTTCAGTATATGTATTTCCGGTTAAAAACACGATAGAAAATTACTTCCTCTTGTTAGGAGTAAGATAGTAAAAAAATAGGGCCCTAGGGGGGGGGGGCATAGCCCTGGAAACTAAAATTGTTATTAATTTTTGTCAATATATTATCTCATTTAAAAACTACTTATAGCATATAGTCAGTCCTTCCTGCCTTGTAAGATGCATTCTTGACGGCTAGTGGTAACGCCCTGGCACAATGCCAGAAAGACGATCTGTGTATTGAATATTTTTAAAATTAAATTGTATATGTTAACTCTTTAAGTAATAATTTCGATTTTCTAATACATAGATATCTTGTATATATTTACGTAATCTTGAAGTATCCTTTATTAGTGGTGGGGAAAAAAATAAATCTTTTTGACAAACTTACACAACTTAAAAAGGAACGTAAAAAAAAAACGCACTTCCAGTCATTCGATATTATTCTAACTCGGAATTTCGACAACATATTTAACTCTAATTAATATTATTCAGATGATAGAATTGTATAATAAACTAAAATAGCACTTAGGGGGAACATAACCCCACCCCTCCACCAAAAGTGCCCTTAAATGACTTTAACCGGAGAAATTTTTCAAATAAAAGTTGTAGCTCTTTATATTTGTAGTTCACATGCTTAGTTTAAAGAAAATCGTTGGAGCCGTTTTCAGAGAAAATAGCAGAAAACTGAAAACTACTTTCAGTATAAACGCACTTCCGGTCATCCGATATCATTCAAACTCGGAATTTCCCCAACATATTTAATTATAATTAATATTATTTAGATGATAGAATTTTTTAATAAACTGAAATAGCACTTTAGATGAAAACCTAAACCCATCCCTCCTCCAAAAGTGCCCTTAAATGCATTTTCCCAGAAAAATATTTCAAATAAAAATTATAACTCTTTGTATGTGTGGTTGATATATATAAAGTTTAATGAAAATCGTTGGAACCATTTTCGAGATAATTGCAAAAAAGTAAAAAAAAAAACTAGTAAAATGGTACTTCCGGTTGAGGAATTCTGACAGATATAATTTTTGTCAATGGATTTTTTTTGACAGTGGAACTTACTGGTAATCATAGGTAATCCCATGGTGATACCTAAACGGAATACCAAGTTTGAACATTCTGCGAATTTCCATTTTTGAGCTATGCTGCCCCACATAGACAGATAGACAAACAGACAAATTGCTAAAAACCACATTTTTGGGCTCCAGGGTACCTCAAAATGGATATTTCCAGTGACAACTGGATATCGACAATTTGACACCTTAACAATACTTCCTCCTTACTAGGAGTAAGAGAAAGTAAACAATAAAATACATTAATAAATAGAATTAAATATTTGTTATAAAACTTGTAGTAAAAGTACAGCTATATTCCCCCATTTGATAATGAAACGGAATAAATGGGTGCAAACTTTTACGTAGAAAAACCAGTTCAGAAAGTTGGTGAGTTGCTTCCGGCAGGTCATTCGACCAACGTATCTCTAACTAAACAAAAATACAGAAATTCTCTGTTAACAAAACAAAATGTAAACTTTTTTTTTTATTTTTTTTTACGCCCTAAATAGGAAATATATGTTTTGCAGTCCCCCCTGAGTTTGATAGAAAATATCTGGTGTGGAAATACTTGACAAAAGCTTTCCTCCTTCCGGTTTATTAATTTTCTAGAAACCTTGGAATTTTAGGATCTTTATTTCTATTAACTTCATTTCGATGGTAGAACGAACCCTCCTCCCCCTCCCAAATGTGCCCGTAAATGGATTTTCCCGAAAAAAATGTTTCAAAAAGTGGTATTTCCGGTTGAGGAATTATTTGTCAGATAACTAATTGTTGGGATTCCATCTGATTGATACCCATCGTGGAATATTAAGTTTAAACTTTCTACGATTATATATTTTTTTTCGCCTTTTTTGAGATGTATGCCCCACATAGACCACAGTTTTTCTAAAAACCACTTTTTTTTGGTGGAGGGGACTCAGGGGGATTTCAAGACATGTATTTCCGGTGAAAACTCAATATCGAAAATTTGACACCCCGTTACTAGCAAATGTATGAGAAGGTAAAAAAGAGGGTGTTTAGCGGAATGGATGACCGTTGGATGCTGAAACTTGGCATTCCATTTAGGTAATACCAACGCGTCCTCATGACGCGAAAATTCAGGCTTCCCGTGAAGGCAAAAAGTCTTGCTGACCCATCATCGTGTTAAAAAGCGGTAAGCTACAGTTAGTAGCGCCCTAGGTAACGAAGGCTGAACTAAAAGGCTTGAGAACTGCGGCGTGCCCCCCCCCCAGGGTTCAAATCGCCGTCTGGCAAGCCATGGGCCCTTCATGGGCTGTTGCGCCATAGGTTTTTTTTTTTTTTTTTTAGTGATCGTAGTAGATTCTCGGGCCAAACTATTTTATTCGCTCACAGTTCTACTCAATCACTTTCTTATGCCCACAGAACTGACGGATAACTTTATTACAGGGTTCTTTCGATGTGTTTTCACCATGAGCTCTGTAAACTGTTCGAAGACGATTGAGAGAAATTGGTGTGATGGTTTGCGCCCTTCTATTAACCAGGAATCCTCATGTCACTCGGCATCTCCAATTAGCTCATACATTGGGAAGGGATTAGCTAAGTGTTTAGCGTGCTGGACTCCCGCGGAGGATCCGCGCTGTTCGAGTGCTGCCTTATATTTTTTTTCTTCCTAGGAGCCCCTACAGCTCGTGTGGTGTGTAACGAGAAAACACTGTCCAGAGGCCGGCAGTGCACTGAAAAGGCTCCGGGCGCCAAATTAGCGCGCCCGTAGATTATGACGCGCCGCCTTAAATTAAAAAAAATAAAACATTCAGCGTCTAGACAGTCTTGGGGGGCATTGAACATGAAATAAAATCTTCTGGCCGTTGTGGGGGGGCATGTTTTTATTCCAGTTCACTAATAGCGGATTGAACGCGAGATCGTTGTTAGATGTGTTTGTGTGAATGGGCCGCAGTGACCGTGCTGTATGTTGAAGAAATTCTTGGTCGTACAGGCCAGCAGCATAGCCTTTTTTTGCTCCATTTGATCGTGGGGGGGGGGTGGTATTTTTTTTTCTAGAGTAGGGTGTGGTCATACAGAAACTTCTGGTGGAGGGAAAATCGTAGTGGAGTATAATGTTAAGGATTAGCCACCTGCAAGTTCTCGGACATGAATTCTATATAGACCATCTATGGTGAGATGCCCAAGGTCTGATAGAGCTGATGATCAGCCTCCAAATAGGCAGATCCGCATTGCCCTACGAGAAGAAAATTGGATGCTGTTCCAAGAAGTGACCATTCAAAACTTGATTTCATCAATGCCCCGCCATATCCAGGGCTTTTTTTACATTAATCCAAATCAAGACTTCTCAGTCCACTGCCGGCCTCCGGACAATGTTCTGTCGTTACTGTAGGGGCTCCTAGGAAGAAAAAAGAAAAAACTCTAAGGGCAGCATAGCTGGACTCGAACCCGGGTCCTCCGCGTGGGATACCAGTGCGCTAACCACTGAGCTAATTAATCCCTTCCCTACCAGATTTATTATTTACTTGTTTCTTAAATATCTGAGTGTTTATTATTTATATTTTTTAATTAATTAATTATTCATTTTATTTGTAGTTCTGCTTGGATGAAATCAAGCAAGAACAGGTGGATGAGAATTTTGGAGGCTCAATGCAGAAGGTACCATCATTGTCAGATCTGTCAGATACGGAAAGCTCTCTAGGTAAGTAATGCATTTATTTAATTACTTATTTAAAATGAATTGCAATGAATAAAATTCAGAGCCAACCATGGGGGCATTTCTTAGAAATACAGGCTAAACGGGGAGGGGCCACAGGCTTAAGGGGGGCACTCCGCATTCTCTACCCACACTAACTAAAACATAACCAAAGTGAGTTAAACAAAAAAAAAACAGAAGAAAATCTGGTGTGAAATCTAAGGGCAGCATGCTGGACCTCTGCGTTGCTAGCCCAGCGCGCTACCACTGAGTTATTATTATTATCATTCGTCTGTGGGGAGGGACGAAACCCTTCGCTGTCCAAAGCCTCACTAGGCCCCCATATAGCTACCCCAAGAAAAACAACAACAAACCAGGTCTAGAACAAATATCCAGATCCGTATCTAATCTATCTAAAGCCGGCTACACACGTAACTGCATACTTGAACGGTATACATGCGCAGGTCTTTTGCGCAAGTATACATGTGATCCACACGGCTCATGTATACTTGAACAGATAGCAGCTGGCGACTATGGCCGAAGACGACGATCTCGCTTTAGCTGCTTTTGTTTTAATTTACCAAAGAAAAAGTCAACGAAAAGATCGTTCTTTGTGTTGTAAAGAATGGCTGAAGAAACGAAAAAGCTATTCACACATTAATTTATTAAGTGAATTGAAATTTTACGCACGGGACTGGCATAATTATCTGAGAATGGATGAAGAAACTTACCTTCACCTTTTATCACTAGTTACTCCTTTGATTAAAAGGCATAAGCAACATCTTTTTCCCCCTTATCGTGGTAGTCTTTACACTTTACATTCCACAGACACGGTTCGCTTTCGTAGATATGAATAAATTCTTCTATAATTGATCTATGCCCCTTCCTAAAATTAACCGACATAATTATTTATAA
>JAAEAF010010059.1:0-24062 GCA_011037195.1 Triatoma infestans
TCTGTATGGTGCGTAAATTAACTGTATATCTCAAAAACGAAAAGCCGCAGTAAGCTCAAACTTAGTATTGCGTTTAAGCACTACCACCACATCGCACGAAGATTTCGAGCATAATCCGTTACTCGAAAGTGAATGGATTTACTGCTGATTTTTTATTGTTTGCGATTTTCTCGAAGACGCCTCCGACGATTTTCTTTAAACTTGGTATATATCTGCACACTCAGACACCTCTCACTTTTGTTTGTAAGGCTTTCCGGAAAAATTTATTTTTTAGAGGTTCTGGAGGAACTGTAACGTCCTCTTCAATACAATATAAGGTTTTAGCACTTACATAATATTGATGCACATTAGAAGCATTGACAGAATTCCAAATTTGAAGAAAATCGGTTTACCGCAATGTGATTTTACAGAATAGATATTTTTGAGTTTTTTTGAATTTTCTCAGTAGGGTTACAATGATTTTCTTTATATTTAGAATGCTTGCAGCATAGATAGAAATGTATCACATTTGTGTGAAACATTTTTCTGAAAAGAATTTATTTTAGATGGTATTGTGCATTGTGTGGACGTTACAATTCAAAAGTGTTTGTCGATTATTATTGGCGTCTCTACAATGAAATCATATCTAGCTGCCTGTATCAGTAGGTTGGCACTTGCCCCTCACTACCTCCATATTTATCTTAGATCATATGAGCAACAACTGTAAGAGAAATTAAAAAATTCCATTTTCCAAAACAGTGAATTCACAGGTACGAATGTAGTTTAAAATATAAAAGAGAGAATATTAACGAAACATACTAAATTTAGATCTGGCTAACATTACAGACTGTAACAGGAATAAAGTTTCTTGAAACATTTTTACTAGAAAAACTTTATTTTCTAAGGAATGTATATAGACGCCTGTAAATATATGAACTGTTTAATAAGGTAGAGCAAACCCAAATAAAGTTTAAATTAGACAAATAATGGTCAAAGAAGGTGGTGTATGAAAGCAAATTAACTCTTATCTAGAAGATCTTTGTAGTGCCTTCTTTTGGTGCCTGTATTGCTATAGACGTCTATAAAAAGTAGTAACAACATGCAGTTGGAAGTGAATCCCTGTAGAAATGGCTGGCCTACTCCCCTCCCTAAAGAAACTCATTTGAAGTTGAATACAAATCTTGGAGTATGTTGAACGATTATTTTTCTATTTGGCAGCCTGTTATTAAGTAGAATGCCAGTTAACAAACGTTCACTGATCCGTAAGCAAAAAGGAGTGGACCTTCTCTATTGTTAAATCTACCATTTTTAATAACTTCCTGTAAATTCGTATTTTACTGCCTAATTTTATTTTTGAAAATTATAATATGACGTAATAATCTATATTAATTCGTCAGTATTTCTTAAGGCATTAGGGTGTTCTGAAAGGGTGTATTTAGGATAATATCAATGATTTTTGTGGGAAAACCTGGAAACTACTCTTTAAAGCTTAGTTAGATTAGTAACCGGTAGAGTGCTGTTGTGCTATTTAAAATGCCTTTATTTATTTATTTTTTAATTAAGCCTTAACGTATTACAAATTTACAATAAGCACGTCAACAAATTCTAGCTGTGATGTACGAAGAAACTGAGTTAACTTTAAATAAACTTTGTTCTTTATAATTAATGTAATGTAAATATAACCAGGGATACTTAGTCTGTACAAAATTCTGTAACCTTCCACTTGTGTTCTAAATATTCAGTAATACTGTAGAAAGTTTTCTCTATCAGAAATCTTCTTACTACTTTTCTGAACTGTTTTTCTTCAATTTCTTTAATTTCATGCGGCAAGTTATTAGATATTTTCCGAGACATTATAATTGGAGACAAATCAGATTTTTTCAGTCTTTTAGCTGGTATGTGTAAGTTGTTTTTGCTTCTTATGCCATATTGATGGAAATCATTTCTGAACACATTATTAGTATTATCTTTTATAGCCAATAAGTTAGTGATAATAAAGAAAGATGGCAAAGTTAGAAGAGAATGCTCTTTAAACAATACTTTACAGCTATCTCTAACATAGTTCTTATTGCTTTTTTTTGTAGCTTAAAGACTAGATTACTACAGAAGCTGCTCCCCATAGCAGTATACCATAGCTCATTTTAGAATAAAACAACCCGTAATAGGCAGTTTTCAAAACCTCTACTGATACTTCATCTCTCAGCTTTCTGAGCATGTGTACTATTTGTGCTAATTTACCGCACAAATTCTGCAAGTGTGCCTCCATGTTAGAGCCGAATCCAGCGTTATTCCCAAGAACTTCACTGGTAAGTCCTCATCTTTCATGGTTAAACTAAATAATTTTTTTTATAGTTTTTTTCTTCATTTAAAAGGAGCTCATTTGAGTTTAACCATTCTTTCAAATTTCGCAGATCTAAAGTGCATTTTGTCTCCACTTCTATCAAGTCCTTGCCTCTTGAGATAAGTGTGGTGTCATCGGCAAATAAAATAATATTTCCTGAGAAGATATCACCCATGTCGTTATAGTAAATTAAGAACAGGAGCGGTCCAAGAATGGATGTTTGGGGAACTCCGTGTGTAACTTGTTTTGGGCTTGAAACATTTCATAATATAGGTATATGTAATTCCTAAAATCTAATGAAGTCTAAAATCTAACATGAAGTCCCGGTAATTAAAATGATGGAAGTATTACAGAAAAAAAGGTTCCATTAAAATTAATTTATATTTATACATTTCAGTTCTCTATTATATTTTTTGAAACTATATTTCTGTTTTCCCAAATTATTATTATTATTTTGTTAAGAATTTCTTACTGACTTCTTTCACGCTGTGCTGCAACTGTCCTTCCGTTCTTTGATAGTCTTTCACGGATTCCATGTTCTTTGTAAGCTTTTTTAGGCCAAGCTTAGAGCCTTCCTCGTTAATAGGAGTTCACTTTTTGAATAACAAGAATTACATGTCATAGCGGGTAGGGCAGGATTTTAGAGAAGCTTAGGGGCAAGGGCAAATAATGGTTGAGAACCACTAAGTATGTGGGTGTGAGTGTGTGTGTGTGTTTGTGAATAAAATAACTCAAAATCGAAAAATCGCAAGAATTTCTTTACGAAAATTCGCAGGAAGTTGTTCTAAACGGAATTCATATTCCATTTATATGTGAACTGGAGATATCAAGTTACTTCACAAAATCCGTTATCTTTTTCTTCTGTTTATTTTATTGCGATTTTCTCAAAAACGAACTACTGATTTTCTTTCTTTCAACGTCATATAAATAGGCAAATCATTTTTGTTTGAAACATTTTTTTCCGGCAAGAATGGATTATATGCGGATTCTGGAGAATCTGCAACATTAGGCTGACCAATCAGTATGATGAATAGTTCCAATCCCTATAAAATATGAAAAGCTACTTAAAATTTTGTTTATGAAGATAGTTGTGGGTATATTTGACACCACATTTATTTCCTTTTATTCTATCAGATTTATCGAAAAGAAAAGAAATATAAATTTACGTTTAAGGGAGTGAGAGGATAATAATAAGAGGGAGAGGTTATTTCTTTAGAGATAAGCTTATACAATATATATATATAATCCACAGCGCTAAATTTAGAGAGTGCATTGAATAAAGTTGGAAACATGATCACACACTTCTAGATTACACACAATATATATAGTGTTGTGCAAAACAATATAGTGCGTGTCAAACAGATGGAAAACAGATGTTTTATTTACTAGTGTGAATGATACAAACACCACTTTATCTTCTTTATATTCACACCTGTTGTTTTTGCTTTATATTATTTTTATATATAACTTTGAGTAAAATGTAAAGTTAAATCCCTTTTAACATGCAATTGGAAAGGTGTAAATTTGGCAGATGTTTGTAGATAATGGTTTGGTACACACCGAATTTCATCAGCACGAAAATTATGCACAAATAATATAATATCAGAGAGAGAGAGAGAGAGAACACAGAAATTCCCCAAGTCATTGGTGCTAAAGTGGACCAGTAACATGACCGAATTTAGGTGAAAAAAAATAACTCCTCTAAACAATATTGTAAATCCGCAGATATGAGAAAAGGATTTGCGATGCTGACAAATTTTTCGATGTCAACTTGACTTCGGAAATACAATATTGAGGTCCTCTGAGTCAGAAATTGTGTCTGCCCGTATTTTTGTGGTGAGTATAATGAAAAATGAAAAAAAGCTATAAAGTTCAAACTTGATATTTAGGGGAAAACCGACAAATAAGATTTTGATAAAAATTGGGTCAACCGGAAGTACCACTTTATTTAATGAAATTTTTACTTTCTGTAACTGCTGTTAAAGAAAATATTGCGTTCGTGTCAAATTTTCGTCATCCAGATTTCATCGGCAATACACGTTTTGAGGTCCCTTGACTCCAAAAAAGTGATTTTTAGAAAATCATCTATAGGCGAATGTGTGTATGTAGGTGAACAGCATACATAGCTCAAAAACGAAAAATCACAGAAAGTTCATACTTGACATTCCGTTTGGGTATCATCCATTTGGAATGTACTTGACCGGAAGTACTCTTGACGGTTTGGGTATCACTCAACCGGAAGTACTCTTGACTGAATGAATTTTTCAGTATTTTTGCGATCTTTTCAAAAACCACTCTAACGATTTTTTTAACACTAGTTGTATTAACTACACATACAAAGGGCCATCAATTTTATTTGTAACTTTTCTTTGGAAAATATCATTTAAGGCAGCTTTAAGGGGGAGGGATCTAGTTATGTTTTTCTCCAAAGTGCTATTTCAATTAATTATATAGTTGCATCTTGTAAATCATATTAATTATAGTTCAATACATTGCCGAAATTCCAAGTTTGAAGCAAATCGGTTGACCGGAAGTGTATTGTTACTGAAAAGTTTTTTTCAATGTTGTGCGACTTTTCTCCGAAAACGTGATTTCTCCAATGATTTCCTTTAACCTATTTTCTTCCAAGATAGTTCAGTTAAAAAAGTTTTGCGGGGGGGGCAGGAGGAGGTGGCTATGCTTTCCTCAAAACAGTATTTTTATTAAATTTATATTCTCCCAAGTGATATGTAAACTTTGGAGCCACCAATAAACATTTAGCGAAAACTGTAAGTTTACAGAAAATTTGTCAATTATAATTCTGTACAGAGTAGTAAGAGAAAGTGGTGTGAGTGTTTCACACCAGATTTTTAGTGGTCAGTGGACGTAAATTTCTTTCTATATACTAACTATTGTAAAAATACAAGTGGTCTGATACAAATAAACAAATTTATTGCTTATTGTATTTCTGATCAGTATGCCATTGTTATACAAAATTATACATAATCACAGTAACAAATAAACTAAAATTAAATCAGAGTTAAAAAAATGATAAATTACTATATAAATAATAAGCATCAAGATTAGCTGCATTAATAATATGGAAGTAAAATTAAAAAAATAATTAAATGCAAAACTTAGTGTGAAATATTCCAACCCGGCAGGGAAGTGAGAGCGTGCCAATAACGTAGACACAACTCCATATACTTGAAATTCCGAACAACTATCTAAAACCGATTTTTTATTGTTTGGAAAATATTTCAAATAAAAATGAAATGATTTTATATCAGTTAGCATTTCATGTGTAAAAGAAATTATTATAATCGT
This sequence comes from Triatoma infestans, assembly GCA_011037195.1. Lineage (NCBI taxonomy): Eukaryota > Metazoa > Arthropoda > Insecta > Hemiptera > Reduviidae > Triatoma > Triatoma infestans. Next base: position 5,627 of record JAAEAF010010059.1, read on the forward strand.
TTTCTAGATCATTCCAAAAAGCTCGAAAACCTGTTCTGTAAATTGGTACTTCTGCTCAGTTGATTTTCTTCAAATTTGAAAGCCTCTAATGCTATGCTTCTAATGTATATTGTAAAATGGTAGAACCGTAAATCAACTTAAAGTAGAGTTATTTTTTCCCCCAGAACCCTACAAAAATAAATTTCCCGGAAAATGATTCAAATAAAAGTGTTAGGTACAGGAAGTTAAGAGAATATCGTTGGAGACGCTTTCGAGAAAATCGCGAAAAACTGGAAAAACTATGCAGTAAAGTTGCTTTTCCGGCTGATAGATTGGTCCGAAAACTTGTTGGCAGATGCGGTGGTAGTATCTAAATGAAGACCAAGTCTCAGCTTCCGGGGATTTTTCGTTTTTGAGATATTTTGTTACACACACCCACATTCTTTCCCTTACCAGGGGGGTAGGAAGTGAAAATAAAAAAAATCATTTAGTAAAGTGGCGAATTTTGTTCAAACTATCTCATTGATTCCCTGGTGTTAATCATGACGGAATTTTTAGTTTTACCTTTCTGTGACATTTTGTTTGTTTGGGTCTAAACTAACAGAGGTCGTCATCTTTTCTTCATTAAACATTTTGCGATTCTTCTTTACAGAATTACTTACAGTACAAAGCATGATAACAGCCACATGTGGTCAAGTTCACAATTATTTAAAAGATACTAAGTGGCATATATTTTTTTGTAAAAAAAAATTTTTTCTGTTATCAAAAAACAGTTATGATATGAGATCGAGTTCCGAGATAACCTCATTTCTATTTCCGCAAACGATGAGACAAACCCACGCACTATCCAGTGACATAGTTATTCTAATAAATAAATACAGTGACCAATATTTGCCAGACAACCTTGAAATATCCCCCCTCCTGTAAATATTTAATACAATGCATTTATTTAGTGTCAAAGTTGTTTATCGTTCTCTTATTCCCTAGTCAGAAGAAGTGTGCGATCGTGTCAAATTTTCAAAATTGAATTTTCACCGGAAAAACGTGTTTCGAGTACCCTGAGTACGAAGAAATTGCTTTTAGCAATGTGTGTGTGTGTGTGTGTGTATGCATGTGTGTGTGTGTGTGTGTGTGTGTGAACGAAATATCTTAAATGAAAAATCGCAAGGAAGCTCAAACTTGTGATTCCGTTTAGTTACAACCACCGAATCTGACACGAAGGTTTCGGAAAATCCATCTACCGGAAGAGCCACATTACAGAAAGTTTTTTTTCTTCAGTTTTCTATATTTCGTATACTGTTAACAACAAAATATGTACCTATACATTTTAAATTAAACATTTTCCAAATTTATTTTTTTGGGGCCCTTGGGGAATAGTAGCGTCAAGTCTAATAGTAGCGACCATTCAGTACAATGTCAACTATATAAAACTAAAATACATTAGGAGTATTGACAGAATTCCATATTTGAAAACGATCGGTTAACCGGAAGTGCTTTTTTATTGAATAAATTTTTGAGTTTTTTTGGAATTTTCTCGTCAATTACCATGACTTCCTTTAAATTTGGAATACTGTCTGAACAGATCTGAACCAATCACTTTTATTTGTAACATTTTTCTGAATAGTTGAACACAATCTCATAGCTGATTGTGGGTAACCTGAGGCGCTGAAATTCAAATGTGTTTGTTCATTATTGGTGGCACTACAATATAATCATTTTCCACCTGCCTCGGTTGGTAGGTCCCCCCCTCATCACCTGAATGTTTATGTTTGGATATATGAGCAAAGTTTTAGATATAAACTAAATTTATAATTTTCTATAATTGTATTCGAACAGTCAGAGAAGAGTTTTTCACACAATTTTTCGTTTTTTACTGAAAGAAACAAAGTAAGAAAAAGGAAAATTTAACTAAATAAATGAAAAATAATTGTTTAGGAAAACTTTTGAGTTGGTTTCATCAGTTTTACTTTTTCTTACTGCTACAAGTGGAATTACAGCAATCATGAAAATTTTGAATTAGGGTTTCCACCACAACTGTATATTTTGATGTGCCTAGTATTGCGTTAAGCACATCATGGTCTGTACATTTGACTGTAGGTGAACAATAGATCTCGAAAACGAAAAATCATAGGAAGCTCAAACATGTTATTTCGTTTGTGTACTACCACTGCATCTGACGCAATGGTTTCGGGCAAAGTCCGCCAACCAGAAGAGCGACTGTTTCAGTTACAAGCCTTGCTCTGCAATATAACCACGTGCACCTACCTGGTCCTAAAACTAACGAGTGTAATGCACAGTTCTCCATTAGCTATATAGTTGAAGGCGACCACTGTAGCAAATATTCATAGTTGCAAGGAAATTTGCCAATTAGCATTGTGATAATTTTGTTTAAGAGACAGTTTTGTGAGTGTTTCAAGCAGCATATTTTTTTTCAGTATTTAACCATAAAATTGTTAAACCAGTATTGCCGCTATTTGCCGCCTAAATATTATGCAAATAATATTAGTTTTAATAATTTTAATAGAATTGTTTGATTGTTTAGTGTGCAATGCACAAGAGTCCAAGATCTTATCTAAATAATATAAACGTTTAACATTGAGTAGATCGTGTCGCGCACATGGACGAAACAAGGAAGGAGGGGCAGACCATGTTTTAGTAGCAGTTGGTTCAAATATATTAATGATCGCGGTAGTATATAGAATTGGCCAAGACCTAATTACTTAATTCGTACAACCTACGTAACATCTTTAACATACTAACTATCTGACCGAGCGTACATTCATACGAAAATATGTAGAAGCAGACTAAATACAAAGTGTGAAGAAAGTAGGAGAACATACGAAAATTTAAATGTACTAGTTCAAGGAATAAAAAAAAGTTCTGACCTAGAGTTTACATTTCTATTGAAGGACTGTAAAAGAAATCTCAATGTTAGCACTGTAAGTAGTATTATTATTTCCATGTATAACTCCCGTAGGCGTAAAAAATGTCTACCATTGAGAGTTAAATTATATACATAAATTGTGAAGGTTAATTAAATATAAAAACAAACACGTAATCTGGTGTGAACCCTCACACAAATTTCTCCTTATTGCATACAACTATAGTTATAATTGATAAAACTAAAATGAACAATATTTTAAAAAAAACGTCATTAATCTATAGCACATATGTATGTAGTGTAGACACTATTATACATAATACAATGTTTATAGAAAATCCATTTTCGCGAAAAATCCCCCCCAAAATATACTAAATTCATTAAAGTGCACTTTCGGTTCAGGAATTTTTGACAGATAACTTCCTGCCGGAATGCTATAGTGATATCCAAATGGAATATTAAGTTTGAAATGTTTGCCCACACTCACTTACAAACGATTTTCTAAAAAACACTTTTTTTTCAGATCTAGGGACCTTAGAATGTATATTTCCAGTGAAAACTCGATAGCGAAAATTTAACACGATCGACGTACAGACAGTGAAAGGAAGTAAAAAACAATTCATGCCAAAGAAATATTGACTTAAAGAAACAAGCTTTCAAAACTCTGTACATTTTGAATGACTCTGCAGTTTATAATGAACTAATATTGTTTTTTAAACTTGGAATTTTTACTATAAGTTTAATTGACCTTACTTAAATGTTTAAATGGCCTAGTTAGTTGGCGCTATGGAGGTAATGGACAAAGTTTTTATTATACTCATTGGATTTTAAGGAAGTAGAAGCTAAATTTTTAGTCCGCCCACCAGGCAGCACCTAAATTATATAGCCCACGCACCGCATTCAGCGCTTAAATTAATCCCAACAAAAATAATATCAGGTTAGAGATAACAGTCACAGCACCATCCGGAAACCTTAATATAAATTTTTCCCGGAAATTAAATTTCAAATAAAAGTGATTAGATTTATATTGTGTAAAGTGAGTATTTCAATGTTGAGGAAATTTTTAGAGCCATTTTCGAAAGAATCGCGAAAGAAAAACATTCAGTAACGACACACATTCCGGTTGACAGATTTTGAACGGAAATCTTCGTTTCGGGGTTCGATGAGTTGGTTCCTAAATGGAATGTCAAATTTGAGCTTCTTGCGATTTTTTTTTTTTTTTTTATGATTTATTGTTTTCAGCTTCCAAAAACCGACAAACAAACAGACAGATGGAGGGAGTGAAACTGTTCGCTACAAACAAAAACTCACTTTTGAAAATTTGGATACGCACCTATATTACATTAATAAAAATTGAAAAATTATCACTCTCTTAGTTGCTAAATATGGCTCTTTATTTGATCCTGTATCGTGTGACAAAACTATATAAATAATTTATAGAATTTGTAAATTAGTGCTAAGTAGTTGGCATTGGCGATATGTATCACTTTAGTTTTCTTTCCCAGCAAGGATATCTGGGACATTTGATTCATATAATGGGATAGGGCTGATTAAACAGATCACAATGGAAGTTAAGTGCATCTACTTTCCCTGGGAAGCCCGAGCTCTAGAAAATAATGGAATAAAAATCATTCACTCAATTTAAAGTGAATTCTTTTTTTGAAGATGTAACATGCTGCTTTTACCTGAGATGGAATTTTAGTGCAACTTCCGTAGAGTATATCAAGTCTAGCTCGTACAAATATTCGAAGAAGAAATCTAAATCCTCAAAGGTATAGACACAATATTTTAAAAAGTATTCCCCTCCGCCACCAGTTGGAGAGTAAATGAAGATCTATGGCCCAAAATATTCCCAGATGATAAACACGTTCGATATAAGTCAGTATCCTGATAAGTTAAGAGTTGTTTGAAATTGAAACAGGGATAATGTTTATGGATATGGCAATGAAAAACAGAAAACAAATAATGAATATAACATAATTCAAATAAAGTTTTAGAGAAAAGGAAGAATCGTCAATAAGGGGGGGGGGCAGTGATCAAGCGATCAGCTGGTGTCCCCTGAATGAGAAAAAACATTTTTAGCGAATGGGTAATGGTTTGTATGGTACAAAATTTCTCAAAAACGAAACATTGCAAACTGGATATTCCAACCACAATCGCATCTGACACGAAGCTTCGATCGAAATTCCATCAAATGGAAATTTTTAAGAAAACGGCTCTAAAGATTTTCTTTAAGCTTCATGTTGCGCTATCTGCACACACAAATTCCTAAAATTTTTATTTGAAACATTTTTTCCTGGGGAGGGTTCAGGTGGAGCAGTCATGCTAAGCTTTGCTCCATAATAGAATTCAGTATAATTTAGGTTTCTATTACCTAAATAATATTAAGACACATTTGGAAGGATTGCTGGAATTCCGAAAATCTGTTATCCGGAAGTGCCCGACTTTCCAGAATTGATTTTTGATTTTTTTTTTTAATTTTCTTGAAAACTGCACAAGTAAAAACCCCTACAATCTTATTGGTTGGAACAGAGAAATTGAAATAATTGAAAGTAAATTAATTTCATTTTAATGCCATCCGATAATTTCAACAAAATAATCGATCCAATAATTTATTCTCGTAAAATATTCAGATGATGTGTGATGTTTACTTTCAGTTTAATTGATCTATCCCAAAAACAGATAGACAAAATTATTAAAACTAATCTAATTTCGTCTAGAATAAATCGATTAATGAATCTCATCATATTAATGCCCCTTTCCCCAATAAATCGTAATTGTAAACAAATACATAAATATAAACTGAGTTTTGATAAATTTTCCATTATAACGCAATAATAAATTTACAATGTAAATATTTATATTTGCAAAAAAATATATTGATTATTTAATGTTACAACTACAAGGCGAGAATGTTTTAATTTAATTATTAATATAATTGAGTATATTAAATAGTTTTATATACATTTATTAACATGTAAAGGTAGATTAGTAAAATACAAGCATTTACATATATTATAATATACATATCTATATGTATGTAAATACATTTAACATTATAGATACATGGTATATATAATTAAGTATTGTAAACAGAGGGCGCCCATTGTGGTGGAATATTTAAATTACACATGTGTCTATCTGGTTGGCCACATCACATACATGTACATGTACATACATATATGTAATAAATGTAACCTTAAATATTTCCTTGAATAAATCATATATTAATGTTATATATATAAATATGTGTATAAAATAAATATATATATGTTTTATGTATACATATTGTATTTAAACAATAATATTTGTTTAGGCATTCTATCTGCATTGCTCATTTTGTCTCCTACGTGTTAAAATTTGTAGCTTCAATGGAAACTTTTTTACTATTCCTTTCTGCGCACCATTAATAATTAGCTTTTTCTCGTTTCTGGTTTTTGGTAAAATACATTATAAGTCTTATGGATAATATCGTATGACCATGTTTTTGGGGACTTTTGAGCAAATACTCAGACATTGGTAATGAGACTTAGGGCAGTATTTTGAAAATTGTAGAGTATTACTTACCACTAATTTCTAAATCTATATATTTTTAAGCTGCTGGGTTAAATAAATATCCACATTTCTTTACATATATTTACGTTCAAATAATTAGGACCAATGTTGTCTAAAAGTTATAGTTAACAATCGCATTAACAATGGAAGAAAATTATATACTATTTATGATGAGTGCCCGCGACTTTCTCTTAATGGACAATTCACATTTTTGTAATTGACAAATTGTTTTTAAACTTATAATATTCACGAATTACTTAGTTGTCTGGTACATAGATGGTACCAAGATTCTGACTGGCATCGGAGCTGGATTCTGTAGGGATAGGTCCAAGGTCAGAATTAAGGCCAGCTTAGGAAAATACACTACAGTCTTTCAGGCTGAAGTGGTGGCGCTACAGCTCTGTGCTGTGGAGATTTTAAGGCAAGTATTAGTGGGGAGGAAAGTGGCCATATATTCCGATAGCCAGGCTGCTTTGAAGGCAATTTTGTCACACCAAATAGTCTCACGTCTGCCTAATTGTCCTAACCGAAGTGGGTGCTCGGAATAAGCTGATACTCGCTTGGGTACCTGGATATGCAGGATTTATGGGCAACGAAAAGGTGGATGCGCTGGCGAGGGAGGGCTTGAAGAACATTTTCAAAGGTTCCGAACTCTTCTGCAGTTTGTCCAGAAACCTGATTCAAACTTCCATCAAAAGCTGGATGGAGGACCAGCGTCTGCAATGGTGGCAAGGAACATGGGACAGAGGCAGGGGAAACTCTTTATTAATAAACATTTGCCTAAATTAACAAGGGATCTGCTGAATCATAACCGAAAGATAATAAGGATAATTGTAGGTCTACTAACGGGGCATTATAGGCTGAATAGGCACTTGCACCAGCTTCTACTTAAAGAGGACACGATGTGCCGATTCTGCAAGGCTGAGGAAGAAAACCAGGTAACATTCTTTGTGATGCATCGGCCTAATGAAGATAAGATTTCTTCAGTTGGGCGTAAGTATTCCCGAAGCCACGAGCAACTTAACGAAGCCGCTTTCAGCTTTCAACTTAAAAGGGCGAAGCTGGAAGTCGTGCTATACCACTGAGGATCTACAATAGGCTGCTAGTGTAGGTCGCGGTGGAATGAGACTCATGCCACCTCTTTGTTAATCTAGTCTAATCTAGTTGTTTGTAATCTAATTTTAATGGAAGAATCTTAATTTAATAAAACGACTTCTTTGAGGGGAGCGTGACCTTCCAGCTTCCCCAAAAATCCCTCCAAAATCAATTTTCTTGGAAAAAGTTACAAACAAATGTGATGAATCTCTGTATGTATAGTTGGTTTAATGAACCAAGTTTAATGAACTATAACGGTAACTTATAGAGAAAAGTAGCAGAATACGGGGAAAAAAACTTCAGTAAAGTCTCACTTTGTTAACCGATTTTGTTCCAAAACGATATTTCGGCAACACATTTAATTCTAATTAATACTATATTGACGATAGAATCGTATAAAAAACTTAAATTGCACTTTATAAGAAAGTGTAACCCCCAATAAACAAATGCCTTTACCCACAAAAATGTTTAGAATTAAAGTTATAGCTCTTTATGATTAATTGATATACAAAGTTTAAAGAAAATCGATGGCGCCATTTTCAAGAAAATTGCAAAAAAACAAAAATCTATTCAGTAAAGTGTTACATCCGGTTGAAGAATTTTCACAGAAACTTACTGTCGGATCCAACGGTGATAGCCAAACGGAATGTTAAGTTTGAACATACACAATACTTCCACTTGCCGGTAATGAGAGAAAGTAAAAAGTAAATCCAGAAAAGTCAATCAAAAAACCTGTTTTCTAGTAACATAAGTGAAAGTGAAAAGGCTTCTAAATGTGTAGGATATTTTATCAGCAGTTACGTGCAGAAGTTATCCTAGGGGAAGTGGACTAGCCACTTCTTCAGGAATCTTGGCGTTCCTGGGCAATCCCAGCCTAATAACATGGAACAACACTTAATCACTGACACCATTCCAACACTCACACAGGGCACATATATGGTCTGTGCAAAGATAGTTTGATGTATGCAACTACTTAGGCTTAGCCTAGATAAATAGGCAAACTCTCCCTCATTTTACTCATATTTACACATTATTAAATTACATGCGCGACTATCTACAAGGGTGCCACAATAGATGTGTTACATCCTAGTGTAGTTAACTTTAAAGCCATTGAAGCCAAACATTGAAAGGGGGAAATAAAAGCTGGTATATCGATACACACCAGTGTGGAATTCATAAAACAGGAACAGTCACTGTGATCTGTGTTCGGTCAGTTTCCATATTCCAAATGCATCACAAATCGCACAGAATTTTTTCTACTGCCTCAATATTTTTCTTGATTTAAGGACCTCAAACTGACGCCAGTTTCCAATCATTTTCATTTTAGAGAGTGTAGAAACTCATACTGACACCCCCCATATATGTCACTAATTTGAGATTAACGAACCCAAGAGCAAACTGTAGCTAACCACTAAATAAAGTTGACCATTTCTTCTCTTGTCTGAGATATTACTCACAAAACGCAATTATTCAAAGCTCAAGTTATTGAGAGAGGAAGTGCCCAATTGAATTTGTTGATAAAAAACACATTTTAAATAAAACAATCCGATATGAAACACTCACACGACTGTCTCTTACTGCAGTTTACTGAATTATAATTGACGAATTTTCTTCAAACCCAACTTGTAGTTGACTCGTCTCCCTCAATTTTATATCAATGCGAGTACCTAAACTTAAGAAAATGACTTTTTTTGAGCAATACAACTTCCTCCTCCACCAAAACGTCTTCAAATAAACTTTCTTAGAAAAACGTTTTCTACAAAAGTAATAGGTCTCTGTAGTTAGTGTAGTAGCAAATTTATTAGAATTCGTCCTTGTTTTATAAAGAAAATCGCAAAATACTGCTTATTAACAACGCACTTTCGGTCAACCGATTTTCTTAAAACAATGTTGGCAACATATTTACTAGTTAGTATTATACAGGATGCTAGAATAGTATAATAAAACTAAAATAGCACTCTAGAAGAAAACATAATCCCACCACTCCCCCAAAAGCCTCCTTAAATGAATTTTCTCGGAGAAATGTTTCAAATAAAAGTTGTAGCTCTTTATATCTAAGATTAAACAAAATCGTTGGAGCCGTTTAAGAGAAAATCGCAAAAACTGATAAACCCATTCAGTGAAGTGATATTCCCGGTTGAGTTAAGTTCCTGTCGGATCCGATTGGTGATACCCAAACAGAATGCCAAGTATGAACTTTCTGCGATTTTTCGTTCTTGAGGTATGCTGTTCACACACACACACACACACACACACACATCATTTTCTAAAAACAGTTATTTTGTACTCAGATACCTGAAAACGTGTATTATTGGTGAAAACTCGATATTAAATATTTGACACGATCGCAAAACTTCCTCTTAATAGGAAGTAAACATTTCTTTCCTTTCACTATAAATAATGATCATTCACTTCTGGAAATAAGAAAAATCGGAAAAATCTAGTTTGTACATTAGCTGATGCAATATGTAGTTGCTTGCGTTACATGAGGAACATCTAATTTTCTATATCGTTATTTATTTATATTTATGTATCCATGTCGCAAAGTAGGATACTAATAGACGGATACACAATGATTTGCTTGTAGATGGGAAAACACTATGTGAAAAAGAAAGATTTATATGATAAGGCAGGAAAGGAGATGGGAAAAAAAATTTGGATATATATATATATGTTGTGTGTGTGTGTGTGTGTGTGTTAATATGAAAAGACGAATTGAGAAAAATGTTATTTGTAGATAAGGATAGTATTTGGAGAATTCTGTTAGGAGAAGATATGTCAAGTGGAGGAACGGAGGAATATTAATGATATTTGAATTAATAGTTATGAGAGGAAGTGGAGGAGGAGAACGAAGAGAAGGGTTGTTAGGCGGAAGAGAAGCTGATAATAATGTTGGCAGTGATAAGTGGACATTCAAATCTGGGTGAGTGGCAACATCGTTAGCGACGAGGAAAACTGCCTATAATGGAAATTATTATTTTAATCTAGGGCTCTAGTTCTGCAAGCTCATCCAAGAAAATTCAGTTATCATTAATTTAATAATACTCTAATGAATATTACAATTAGTCAATATTTTTACTTTGTCCTACTGTAAGAGGAAGTTTGTAGTACTGTCAAATTTCGATATCGAGTTTACACCGGAAATATTAGTCTTGAGGTCTCCGAGTTCAAAAAGTGGTTTTTAGAAAATGTTCTCTGAAAATGCGCGTGTGTGTATGTATGTGTATGCAGACACTATAGTTCAAAAATGAAAAATCGCTGAAAGTTCAAACTTAATATTCCGTTTGGGTAATACCATGGAGTCCGACATTAGGCTGTCTGTCAATATCCTTAGCCGGAATTACCACTTTACTGAATGTTTTTTCCACTATTTTGCAATTTTTTCAAAAATGGCTCCAACGATTCTCTTTTGAGAACATGAAATATCAATTACAATTAAGAGTTATAATTTTTATTTGAAACATTTCCCTGGAAAATTCATTTAGACCTGCTTTTGGGAAGGGATGGGGGGTTATGTTTACTTATAAAGTGCCATTTCAGTTTATTACAAAATACTATCTTCTAAATAATATTAATTAGAATTAAATATATTGTCAAAATTCGAGTTTGAAGAAAAAAGGTTGACGGAAGTGCGTTTTGAATGAACAGTTTTTTCTACGTTTTTCATCGTAAAAACACCGACGGATTTCTTTTAATTTGGTACACTAACTATGAATCCAGAGACCTATCACATTTGTTGAATCTTTTTTCCGACAAAAAAGAAGTTTTGAGTGAGAAGCGCGTGTACGGTTTCCTCAAAGAGAAATCTGATACGATTAAAATACTTTCTCCGGATTTTTAATAATTTTCTTTCCTTTTCATTTGATGACTCAGTTTTATCGTATTTCGAGCAAGTTTTTCCCTTACCAGGTGAAAAATATTACTTACAGAACACTGTTTCAAAATATAGGAAAAAATAAAAAGAAAAAAGTACTTACCTGCACGGAATATCTGACCGCATCCATCGCATCTAGATGCGAATTGAGCATCATAGCAGTTGCCGCAATATATTTTATCAGCTTTACTACCAAACTGCTTGTCTACTAATGATACTCTGCATTTGTTGCAAAAGAAGCACGCTTCATGCCAGTGCTTATCCTTATACGACAAATCCTGGAAAAAAAAAATTAAAATTAATAATACAAAAATAAATGATAAAATTTATATTAAAGAATGAATTTTAAATAAATTCCTAATAAATTTATTATTGAAGAACTAAGCAGTTTTATTTAGCCATAGCGCCTACAAAATTGGAATGTAGGCAGACACAATGAAATGGCCTTACAGTAAGGTTTTACGGGTTACATAACTCTGTCGCCCTAAATCTTATTGTTCACAGAACACATCATGTTAGGAACTTTTTGTTCTCAAAATAAATATTTTAAACCAACAATAGTAAAGAGGACACAATAGTAAAATTAGAGAAAGTTATAAAATAATTTAAAAGGAATAATATTAATTCATAATAGGACAATAAACAATAAAACACAAAACAAAAGAACATTTAAAAATGATCTGTTTAAGGTCTCTGGGTTTGTCTGATTATTAGTCCAAAACTATTAGCAGTTCAAAACCAATTAAATGACCCAATTATGTTGTATTGATGCGACCGTTCTTCGCCTCATGCTTTTTGCTAGTTTTGTACATTTCACCTCATGCTAGTTTTGTACATTTCGTGTTCCTAAGAAATTTTTCGGAAAAAATAAATCCGTATATTTTCAAAATTTCTCTAACGAAAATAGAGAGAAAAAAAATTAATAGGAATACAAGACTGAAAATAGCAAAATACTGAAAACAAAGGACTTTGCTCCATGGTAATCAACGAATGTTTCATCTAATGCATCAAAGCATTTGTAGTTTTGCAAAAATGAAATTTTTTTCCGAACGAGGAAGAAATAGAAAGTCTTTCACAAACTTCCTTGAATTTTGACATACTTGGTCATCAGTTTTTTAATGGTTTCTGTTGTTCCAGAAACCAGGAAGCAAAAACGTATTTATAAAAAACGCGGCAAACTAATCAGACTTGTACAGAGAAAAAAAGTACAAAATGTTTTGTGAATAATCATATGTATATGTTAAATAAATGTGAAAGACGTTTAGACCCTACTCCTTTGAAGTACCAGTGGCCTCGTGACCTCCTGCAACAGTTCAAGATAAATCAATGAAGAGCGGAAAAATGAAAAATGTATATATTCTGCTACAATATTTTATTTTATGTCAGAATATATAAAAAAAAAAAAAAAAAAAAAAAAAAAAAAAAAAAAATAGGCCTTCGTGAATAAATTTGGCCGTCTCTCGATCCCCTAAAGAGAGAGGTAGGGTTACCTGCTACTAACCAGTCTTTAAAATGATTTATTAACACGGAAGACCGTACTACGGAACTAGATTTTTGGCAGTTTAAAACACCATTTATGGCAATTGTAGTAAAGTTCCAGATCGATTGTGTGTTTATCCAGATTAAAGCTAATATTTATTTTATTTTACCAAAGAAGAAATGACAGATAAATTCTAGGCAATAAACAAAGCAATGTTCTGGTTTTCACCGGATATATGTATTCTGAGGTCTCCTGAGTACGAACTGTTTATAGTGAACGATTGGCTTTGTGTGTGTGTGTGTGTGTGTGTGTGTTCGTGTTAACAAAATATTTCGAAAATGAAAAATCGCAGAAAGCTCAACCTTGGCATCCCGTTTTAATACTAATACCGCAATTGAACGAATATTTTGGACAAACTCTTCATCAACCGGAAATGCGACTTTACTAAATTTTTGTTTTCAGCTTTTCGCGCTTTTCTCCAAAACGGCTCCGACGATTTTCTTTAAACATTGTATACTATTCACGTACATAAATATATATCCCCTTATTTTAATCTTTTCCCTGGAAAATTGATTTTTTTGGAGAGTTGGGGGGGGGAAGTGTAGCGTCAAGCTGCCATCTAAAGTACCATTCATGGTTCCATTAACACACATTACAATAATAACATACAATAGAATCATTGGTGGCATTCCAATAATGTTGAAGAAAATCGGTTGACCGGAAGTGTGACTTTACAAAATAGGTTTTTGTGTTTTTGTAAACAACTTTTGTTTCTGAAAAAATGACTTTTCTTGAAAAATTTCCTTTACATTTTGAATGCTAACAATCCAGATGTAATGATATCATCTTTTATTTGTAACGTTTATTTGTACGTTTCTGACGAAAATTGGTTTTAGGTAAATCTGCTGGATTTGTGGAATTACATTTCAAATTACATCTAGTTTGTGTTCAATATTATTGGCGCTCTCTTCTGGGTACGGTGTAATCTGAGTGTAAACAGAGAAACCTGCTAGGATAGTTTTTCCCCCACCACTTCTATATTAATGAGTAAAATTTCAATTTTAAATAAAATTTGCCATTTTATATGTTAATGTATTATGAGCAGTATGAGAAAGTATTGTGTGATTGTTTCACTCCAGATTTTTTATTTATTTCAACATGCCAACGAATAGCAGGTGGAAAAAGAAGGTGCTCAATCAGGCCTCAGCAAAACTCTATATTTTTACAGATCAAATTGTAGAAAATTTATTTGTACAATGATTTTACCAACAGCAAATTAATTCTTCAATAAACTTGTCATTATAAATTAGTTCATTACCTTTGCATTTTAAAATTAATTCTTGCATAGTAAAAAAAAAAACAACTTTGAAACGTAATGGTAATGACGTCACTTTCACTTGAATTTATGTAAATATCTGTTTAATCTTTGAAGTGACGAAAAAGTTTTATTTTTTCAGGCTACTTAAAGGAAATTTACTAACTGTTGGAAAAGAAAACAAATTACATCAAATGGGTCTTTGAAAATTTATCGAGTTACTTAGGGGAGAAACCTAGATAAGGGACATGTCTTTTGAAGAAAACTCTGAAAAAATGTAAGTGGCCGAAAATAGGAAAAAAACTGCAATAATTAAATAAACTTACGTTAGAATGTTTATAAAATGACAATAAAGAAACGGAAATTTTCACATGCACAATGATGATGCAGAATTTGTTCATTTAGCTGGAATATGAATTGAACTAATTTTTATTTTAAATCATAATTTTTATAAGAATCACAAAAATATTTTATTTCTTTGTGTGGAGTTATTATGACAAATTATTGGATTCATAAGATAAGGATCTCATCGTAGCAGATCTATTTTGTGTAAAATGTGTCCATATTTCCACGAGTCCTCCCCTCCCTTGAGACATCCTGTTAAAAAAGATATTTCCAATAACTATTACAAGGGGAATAACATTGTTCTTTATATTTTGTTGGCAATATTAATAGTGGAGGGAAAGAACGTGAAATCAGAGTTTGGCGATTTCTTGCCGCCACCATGTACCTACCAATAACTCTTCATGCTGGGTTAACTTCGTAGAATTACCCACCCTCTTTTTTTTTCTCTAAGGTTGTGCAGAGCACTGCAACCAAAAGACGTCTATTCTACTTCCCTACTGTATGGCCGGGATGATATTATTCAACCTACCAGCACCCCTGCCATGATTAATTTCTCTATAAAAACAAAAAACATTTGAAATTTAATGTAGCAGATTGCTACAACCATCTTTTCGGAAAAATGTTACAAATAAAGGTGGCAGGTTGCCGTCAGCATTCAAAGTTTAAATCACACCGTTATAATTTTTTTTTATTTAATTAAGGCGCGTCAACATCTATGGTCATTAGGGCCCGGAGCCTTGTCAGTGCACTCCCGGCCTCCGGACAGTGTTCTCTCGTTACAGACCACACTGCCCATCACCGAACAGTGAGCTCCTAGGAAGAAAAAATCTAAGGGTAGCACTGAACTCGAACCCGGGACCTCCGCGTGGGAGTCCAACGTGCTAACAACTTAGCTAATTCCTCCTTTGCTACGCACACGCACAAAAAACCCATACACACACACACACACACACACATCGTTATAATCGTTTTCGAGAAAATTCCAAAAAAACTCAAAATCCTATTCTGCAAAGTTGCATATCCGGTTAACCGCTTTCAATTTATTTCTTCAAATTTGGAATAATAGCAAGGCATTTAATATTAATTAATGTTATATAGGTAGTAGAACGATAGATTTTATTGCAGTGGTAATTTAGAGGAAAGCTTAAGGTGATTGTTTACCCCCCCACACAGAGAAATCAATACCTAAATGGAATAACAAGTTTCAGCTTTCTGCGATTTTTCGATTTTGATATATTTTGTTTACCCACCCTACAGCCCATTCGCTAAAAACATTTTCCTCGTACTCACCAGACGGCAGTATTTCCGGTTTTCAAAAATCTGACAATCCCAATACTTTCACTTACTGGGAGCTACAGAAATTAATAACATCTACGACCATCTCCTACCTGTATTTCCGGTGGAAACTGAACTTTCAAAAATCTGACACAAATGCAAACATTTTATTTTCTAAATGTAGTAAAAGGAAGTAATAAAAAGAATACGGATCGGATTTCATTATTCTATTATTATTACTATAATTTAAAGAGAATTTCGTAACTACTATATAACATGTTTTTACTACTTTGGGCTGCAAAGTAGGGAGGGAAAAGAAAAATTTTGGCTTTACTCCATAATTTTGGTGACACTCCTAGGAATAATCCTAGTTTATCTTGGTGACATTCCATACAGGCATTTCTTCAACAGTTTGAAAGGAAAACAGTTTTTTGTTTTACCCTTTCATTTTAACATTCCTGCTCATTAATCTGTGTCTAAATAGATGGATTCAATTAAAATATTTTGAATTCCTTCGGCGATATAATAACAAATGGTTTTTTTCCGAAATTTTAGGTAAAGTAATTTAAATGTTTTGTTGATTGTCACAGAGTGAAAAAATGCAATATTTGAACAACACAATTGCCCTTTTAGTGTAGTGTGTAATTATAAAAACACTAGCTACTGTCTTTTAAATTACTATTTAAACTATAAGTACAATTAAGTCAATATACAGCTATAGTATGTAAACATTATTTTTATAGAGTTCATAACTACATATTTAGATATTGTATGCGGAATAGTTGACCTTTGATTATGAATGAATATAATAGAGTATGATAGTTCTTGTTTCTCTTTTTATATTATTAGTTTTATCTATGCACTACCAATAGATCATTTTTGTATTTTTTTTTTTATATTCGAACTTGTCTGGATAAGTTACTTCCAGAAGAGGTTGGGTGTATATTCTAGAGAAGAAGAACTTGACCTTCATACCCTATAACACACGGTCTGCACGAAATTGATTAGATAGGCCTAGATAGGAGACAATGGTGACGTTACCTATCGCATGGATTTTTTTTGCTTTGTGAGAAAAAAAAACTGTTTTTTCTCGTGAATTTGTTTTCTCGTGTTTTCTCTCTTTGATATGTTACACGTTGTCATATTATATTCAAATTTTAACAAAATAAAGCATTGCAATTTAAATATATTTAAAAAAAAAAGTCTGGTGTGAAACACTCACACAAGTGACACTCACACCGCTTAATGCAGTTACTGAACAAACACAACATTTGAATTTTAACGTCTCACATATCTTTGAACCGCCTAAAAACAAGTTTTTTCAAAAAAATGTTTCAAATAAAAACTATAAGTTTATAAAATCTGCCCAGTTGGTATTCCAAATTTGAAGGATATCGTATTGGTCGTTCAACGTTCGTATTGGTCGTTTTCGGAAAAAAATACAAAAAACAAAAAATCTATTCTGTAAAATCGCACTTCCGGTTAAGCAATTTCTTCAAATTTGAAATTCTAACAAAGCATTTTCCGAATATTATATAAGTGGCTGAACCACACATACTGAAGTGGTAATTTAGAGTCAAGCTTAACGCTACTACTATTTTTCAGAACCATCAAAAAATAAATTTCCCCGGAGAAATATTACGAATAAAAGTGAGAAAATTGCGAAAAACTGAAATAAGATATTCGGTAAAGTCGTACTTTCAGTAGATGAATTTTAGCCGAAATATCTTCTTAGATGCAGTGGTACAACCAAAACGAAATACCAAGGTTGTTGTGGTTAGTTCCGTAGAGCTGAAAAGCATAAGAAATATTTTCCGTGATAGCCTGCTTCTTTTTGTGGTCATCATTTGTGATCAGCACAAAACGAAGCAGGCTATTACGGAAAATATCTCTGATACGAAATACCAAGTTTAAGTTTCCGATTTTTAAGTTTTCGGTTTAAGACACCTTCGCTGAAAACAATTGTTTCGTACTCAAAATGTGTATTTCTGGTATAAACTCAATTTCGAGATTTGACCCGATCGCAATACTTCTTCATAGGGGAATCTTAATAGGGGTAGATTGTTGTAGGGGTTTATTGCACTGCGACCTGACCTATTGTGCCCCTTACTAGGTAAGAGTAAGTGAAAATTATGTGTACGGAAAAGTAGATTTTACCCTTTGTATGTGTCTTTGTGTATTACAATAGAGAGCATAATCCTAGATAGAAAACCCAAGGAAGTTCAAAATTAATATTTCGTTTGGGATGCCCAACAATAAGGATAAGCCATAAGCACTACTTCAATGCATAGATTTTTCATTTTTTGTAATTTTCTTGAAATGCGGCTTCAATGATTTTCTTTAAACTAATACGACTACTGCATTATCTTTAATTTTATCACTTTTATTTTGTCACGTTTTTCGGAAACATTCATTTTTGAGGGTGTCAGGAGTGACGTTAGGCTTTCCTCTAAAGAGCTCTTTTGCGGATCCGGATACATGGGTACTGGGTTTGGCGGCAGTGAGAGGAGCAATGATGAATTGGCTGATGCCACATTAGCGGCATCTAACCAGCAGTAGTCTGCACCTAGCAATTTTGAGGCAGAGAAGTTAAACAATGAAGGAAAATGGAATTGGAGAAGCACTGGAGGGGTGTCT
>JAAEAF010010061.1:0-50459 GCA_011037195.1 Triatoma infestans
GAGCACGAACAGTTTTCTTTGAGCTTCGCTGAGCGTATTTGATAATAGCACCAGGTCGTCTGCATACATAAGCATTAAAACCCCTATTTTATGACCAATCGCAACTTCCTGACAGTTATTATCAATCAGATATTTTTCCAAACCATTTACGAAAACCGCAAAAAGCAACGGAGAAATAGAGTCTCCTTGAAGAACTCCTTGCGAGACGAGAAACAAGTTAGAGTATTCATTTTGAAGGCGAACTCTAAAAACTGCACTAGCATAAAGACTTTGTAATACATAAATCCATTTTCTACTAATTCTAAACTGGAAAAGTTTTTCCCATAGAAGCGCTGGTTTATAGAATCAAACGCCTTACTAAAATCTACAAATGTGGCGTAGATTTTTCTTTTTGGTTTGCTGAACTGAATATTAACTAAACTAGAGAGAGTAAAGATACTATCTATACATCCTCTGTTTCTTCTGAAACCATTTTGACATTCAACCAGTGGGTTTCCGTATTCGAACCAGTCACCAGTACTTAATACCTGCGTGAACAGCTTAGTAATGGTATTCATTAGAGAAATTCATCCGGATTTCTGGGATCACCTTTTTTAAATATCAGAAACCTCTCCGATTTACTCCAAATTGGGGGAACTCATTCTTCATCCAGAATTGTATTAAATAATTTTTGAATAAATAAAATTTTATTTTCCGGGATGTATTTAAAGAATTCGATACCGATACCATTGGGACCAGGAAGTTTTTTAGTTTTTCTTTTGGAAATTTCAGTTTGATTTCACTTAGTGAGAAATGTTCATCGAAAAATGGGTGGCGTACATCAGATACTAACTTAGGAATGCACGGCTTGGCTGTGTACATTCTCGAAAAATATTGATTCCAAGTTGAAGAGTTGATTTCATTTCTTTTAATAGCTTCCCAGTTTCTTAAATAACGTATATTTTTCCAAAAGTTTTCAGAATTTTGAATTTCATAATAATGAACGAACTTAGCTTTTCATAATAATCAACTGACCCTACTTGAGGCAATTCTAACTCTTGCCAATAATTTACGTATTCTTTAAGTTTCATATCATCCCATCTAATCACTTCCCTTAAAGGAGGCTGTATCTTATTATTTTCATCATCGTCTATACCATTTCTAGTATTGTTCTCATCAAACAATAAGAACAGAGGTAGGTGGTCCGATATAAGAAATTGATCGGAAATTATCATATCTTTAACTATAAATAGGCCATTTAAGCTGGCCCATACAAGTCAATAACACTGTCCGATTTTATTAATGAACGTAAAATTGCCTTTTGAGTCACCATCAAGTTCGCCCAGTCAATACAACAAAACCGTTGTTTCGAGTAAACTGAAGAGATATTTGATAGCACCATCTCAAAATTATTTAATATTGCATTTAAATTAGTGTCTGGTTTAAAATAAACATATGTGACAATAAATGGAATTGAGGAAAAACTAATCAACAAAACTAACCAGCTACAATTTATATCTAATATTTTATAAGAAATACATTTTGTTTAGAAGTACCAACATACCGCCACTAGCTCGCCCTCTACCACTAACTCTAAGTGCGTTATTGTGAATCATATTGAAATTTTTTAGATTCTTATACGGAATATAAGGTGGTGAAATTAACTAATTTAGTAGTTGGACGTTAAGCCCGCCTGAAAAAATAGGCATTACTTTACTTACTTTATAAGGTGGTGTCATTAATATTAATAACATCACAAGTTGATATTTCCTGAAATTCGGTATTTAGAAATGCAAAATTAGAAAAACCCTTTATATTCCAAAACAGTACCTTAATAGCGTGTTTATAATAGTTATTTTTTATTCTTTGGTTTTTGGCTTAAAAAACTATGAAGAGATCCAAGTTGACCAGGTACTCTGAGTTTTCTCTTTATAGCTTTAGTTAAGGGGCGTTGCCTTACTGATGTGTCAGATACCAATCCGCTGAGATCACTGTAATCTTCTTGAGACGATTCCTCGCTTCTGGTTGTACGCCCTCAATGGCATGAAATTTATTTAAATCTTGCAAAGACCTAATTATTGTAATTGGTGAATTAGAATTTTTTCTTGCAAATATCCTTCCATTTCTTGTCCAAACAAATTCGAGAGAGCCATTAAGTTTTAATTGTCTGGTCTCTTTTAACAACTTTAATTGAGATGGCGCCAAATATTCATTGACATAAAGAGGTATCCAGGTCTGTGGTGAAGAGTTCTTTCTTTATTTTCTTTAATTGCAAAAGCTGTATCTTATCCAGATTGCTAAGGAATCTGACCACTAAAACTGGGAGGGTAGTCGAGGCTCTCCTCCTCAGCTTATAGATAGTATCAATTAAAGTGTCTCTTTTATAGGAAAATTAATAGCTTCGCAGACTTTACTGAACCTGACAATAAGTTCTCATCATCAAGCTTAGATATATTGCGAATTTTCAAAGTATTACGAAATCCATGTTGAATGTTAGAATCTATCCCACTTTTCAGAGATTCAATGGTCATTTTTAACTTATTATTTTCTTTTTTCAATAGTTTGGTACCATAGTTAATTTTTGAGAAATTGCCCTTCATATAAGTAACAGCAGCTTGAAGATCTTTTGTAACAGAATTCATCACCTCTTTATTTTCAGTACGAATGGACATTACGTCGTTCTTTAAATCTTTAGAAATAGCTTCGAACTTACTGAGGACGACAGCTAGAGGGCCGCTATGCTTGCTGCGGTAGTAGTGAGTGAACTCATACTAGTAGTAAAGTCACCTCTCCCCCTCCTATCTTCTCCACCATCACTAATCCCCTCTTGGCTACACTGCTACACTTGTTTATCTGATGAATTCATAATTTTAGATATTATTTGGCGAAATGAAATTAATTTACTAGTTAACTGTAAGTGAAAATTGTAGACGCTGCGAAAATTTGTAGATTACTTTATAAACAGTAACTTAAAAAAAGAACACGCGTTAAATGAACTATAGAAAATGTAAAAATACTTATAACAAAAAAGAGAATAAACTTATAAACTTAGAGAGAACAAATACTTGATGTACACTCTACGAGACCACAGACCAAACTCTTATTACTTTTAATTTTTATGAGTATTATAAAGTTCGACATTCTAGCTTTAACGCGGAAATGCACCGTTCTTTTATTTTATATATAATTTTGTCATAATTCCTTCCCTCAAATCACAAAAATTTGTGAATGTGTTATTTTGAAATTTAAGAAGTTGAACAAAAATAATTCATATTTTCAGGTGAACGAGTTAATTCAGAAGAAGCAAAAACAATTGCAGAGAAAAGTTTTAAAATGGTCACATCTTGTCCAGTTTTTTCCTATTTAGATTTAACGTCTATAATTAGTTACTTTAGAAAATTTCAGAGATTTGATCTGGCTGATATACTTGAGAATATTTCCACAGAAAACTGCTGAATATGTGTGTGTTTTGTTAAAAATAGAGACTGATAAGTGAATTTTGAAATATAATCTAATATTTCATATTGTACACAGTATAGTTATTTATGTATATATTCCTTCACAACTAAAATAGTTTTTGTCCTTTTCTCTGTAGAAGTAACAGAGTTATTGGTAAACGACTAATGTAAAGTTCGTAATAATTTCAAATGAAACCGTGATTGCCTCATGGTTGAGGCGGGCATTGTAGCACTTATGAGGAGCTGGATTACGAAGTCCTTTGAATTTTAATTGGCACTATTCAGAGTAATGTCGCAAGGGTACTCCCAAAATGTAAATTCTGCCATTCTAAACATGTATAGTACTGAGTATAAACGTATCGTTCATTTAAGTTAAACAATTAAATATTTTTATAAAAATATTATATAAATAATTAAACAATTCTTGTATGTATTTCGTAGATTTGTTTTTCAAACTCACAGTTGTTGAAATTCAACGGACAAAAGAATATAAGATATAGAAGTAGTTTGAAAGGAAATAAGCTTAAACTATATGTACATATTTAGCAAAGATGCTGTAAGAAAATACGTGTTTCAGAAATAATTCCAATGATTTTGTAACGGAGAATTGATATTAAGACGCAACCTCGCATCAGTCAATATTAAACCTGAAGCATATATAGATCTGGAGCTGCAACAAATGATTGTACATCATGTGTGAAGCTTTCCATGCTTTCTCCATAATCTTTTAGCATAATTATTTTCAAGTTTACATAAACATTTGACTATATTCCAATTTGAAGAAATTTGTCAATCAGAATTGTGAAAATTGCAGTTAAGGTAGTATGTGTATATTTCTTCTTTTATATATGTCGAACTGAGAAGAGTACAGACGACAATAGCAATCGCAGCATAAACAAGCGCAAGCATTTGACTATCAATGGAAATAACATGTAATATGTCTCCAAGACGGCAATGACCTAATTTAGGGATTTTTTTATACTTGATTGTACGAGAAGAGCACAAACAATGCGAAATGTAAAAACAAATATGCATAAACGTTTCACAATTTTGTCTAGATTCTAAAGAAAAAAGATCTGATGACATTGCTCACCTTACAATAATGAATCTAGAGTCGTCCTAGAACCTGTTAAAACGATAAGTTAGGCTTATCATTTAATAATAATAGATTATTAAGTAAATATAATTTTGTAATAAAATATGTTTTCATATTTTATCCAAATCTATTCTTTTTTTTTTTTTTTACATTTTTAAAATCGGGCGATGCTCACTGCGATTAATACTGTGATAGTTAAATATTAAATAATACATATTTTTATGCTGAAAATAGATGTTGAGGTTCGGTCATATAAAAACTCTTTTTAAACACTCTTAAAAACTCTCATATATCTATATATTATATAAAATATATATATATACATATATCAATATATAACAGATATATATATATCAATTTTTTTATTTATTTATCATTATCAATACAAATACCTTTAACTTACAATTAATGCTTATAAGGGGGCATCATCGACTAACTGAAAGAAAACTTACGGTATTCCATCATTAAATTTACAAAACAAATTTCACATTTTTTATAAAATGTATAAAAATTTATTAGAATTCTAAATTTTAAGGATTACAAATATCACTAGTGTCACGTCCCACTCGGTAAGGTAAGAGAAAGATAACAAGAAAAGAGAATCTGTTATATACTTGACGTGTATTTCGGCAGGGTAATGCCCCGTTTACAAATTACAGATTCACAACGTTACATATAATGTGCGAGCCAAGTGTTAACATGTTTAATGAAAGTGCCAATTTAGTCATACAATAAAAGGGCGATATATGAATGATTAATATTGAGACACACAAATAAGAATTTAAAAATTACATGCAAAATAAAAATAGATAATACTATTGTTAAGAAAAGGGCAACACTGGAGAGAGAGAGAGAGGAGGTTATAGTATTGTTCGGGGTTGAGTAGAGGTGTAGTTACGAAAATAATATATTTTTGTGTGTCAAAAGTGTTGAAAGAATTTTGTTTGTGCATTTTGTGTTAGAATTCATCTCTTTTTGTTAAATATATTGTGTAGATAACTGTGTTTTTGTGTGTTTTCTACGTCTTTTTATTGATTATTATATGCATATAAGAGTGAGTTAACAAATTTTCAGAAGTGGGATTATAATTGATAATTACCTACGAGATTAACAAAAATAATAATTATGGAAACATTAGGAAGCATTAAAAGTGTAAATAGAAATATAGACAAGGGGTCAGCAAAAGCTATTAAATTGTTACATCGACTGGTATTTGATAATGATGGAGATCGGAACAATCGTGCAAGATTACGAGAATTTAGAGGCTTCAAATTTAATAAGAATTCAGCAGAGTTTGAAGAAAAAGTCAAACTGGTAATTACTAAATTTAGAATGGCAGAGTTAGTGCTAATTTGTGACATGCTTAACATTGATTGTGAGGACGTTATGATGAATGTGGCCACAAGAATATGTAGTGGTCTTGCTAGATTGGGAGAGCTGAAAGTGAAGCGGGAAGAAGATACTACGGATGAGGAATAGGGAGAGGACAAAGAGGAACAGGTAAGAAAGGAGCATGACAGTGATGAACGAAACTGTGAGACCGAAACTATTAACAATATCTTGTTAAGAAACGTTTTGGAACAAAATAGGATTCTATTATGCGAAAGGGATTACGCATGTAGTAATTATAAAATTATGCCTGATTTTAACAAGGCTATCAAAGTCTTTAATGGCAAGGAGTCACGACACGAAGCCCGAGCATGGTTGGATACCTTCAATGGGGTGGCCAATTTGCATAATTGGCCGGAAGTTTTCAAAATACAAATCGTTAGAGCGAACTTTGTGGGTGCAGCCAGGGACTGGCTTGATGGAAGAGAAATTAATAAATGGAGCGAGTTTGAACGCATGTTCAAGAGGACATATATCGGTCCAGAAGATACGGGAGAACAGTGGAAGGAAATGTTGCGGAGGTCGCAAAGGCGCACTGAAGATACAGAAGATTATTACCAGGAAAAGGCGAGAATGTGTCGGGAATTGCAATCCCCAAGACCGAATGCCGTTCCGAATCCTCAAGACACAAATACTAGAAGGATTGTGGTCAGGGGAGTTAAGTGACCACCTGCTGTCTATTGATCATGAAAATGAGGACGACTGCGCGAATCCATTGCGACCGGGAATCGCGCTATAGCCAAGCCAAACCTTAGGAAGGATGCTAAAAAGGGAAGTGAAGAGACCAGGACATGCTTCCGCTGTAATGGAAAAGGGCATGTGGCATCACAATGCTCTGGAGGTACATCACGACGCACGACAACTCAACCAAAAGCTCTAGGAGGTAAGGTAAAGTGCTACGCCTGTGGCGATGAAGGGCACATCTCAATGGAATGCCCAGCGAAGTTAGACAGAGCCTGCAGGCGATGTGGAAGCCTAAATCATTTTATAAAAGATTGTCCAAAAGAAAAGAACAAGGATGCGGAAATACATATAATGAATCAAGAGATCGCTCCGAAGAGAAAATATATCAAACCAGTGGAAATAAACGGAGCACACACTGTCCATGGATTGTTTGATTCTGGAGCAAGCGATTGTACCCTCAAGAACTCGATTGCTTCACGGAAGTCAGCGTGTTAATAATGCCAGATGCAGCTCAGATTTATGATATGATAATAGGACGAAGCTGGGTCGACAAATGGCACATAGCCTTCTACAGCAGAGCTGGATCTCTGAAGGTGGTATATAGCGACCAGGATCCCTTCAGAAATATACAAATTGAGGAAATACCTGAATCAAATATTGTACTGAGCAGGCCAACCACAATGCTTCCAGGTATCAATTTGGTGGAGGCAAATATAGCGGACAAAACGTTTGGAGTTATAGTGCGAAATGAAACCAGTTACCCCCAGTGGAATTACCAGAGGGGAAAATTTTGGAAAGAGGCACCGTGAAGATCGCGGAGGGAAAGAAAATGGTAGGAATGCAACGAGAGATTGAAGAGACCGAAGTGAATATTGGAGAGAAGATACCAATAGAGCATAGGAAGGAACTGATGAGCCTTTTAAATCAGTATAAGATGTGCTTTGCCACTTCTATCGCAGAAATTGGGCTTACGGACGCCACGACAATGGACATTATGGAAAAGCCAGGAAGCAATCCAGTGAATATGAAGCCCTATAGAGCCGGCCAGCCGCGCGGAAAGGGATACTATGAAGGAAATCATAGAAGAATGGAAAACGCACGGAATTGTCAGTGACACTAAATCACGTATGCGAGCCTAGTGCTATTAGTGAAGAAAAGGAATGGAGAAGAAAGAATGGTAGTGGACTCCGAAGGTTGAACAGCCAGACGGTTACGCAGGCATTCCCGATTACGACAGTGGATGACCAGTTGGAGTTGCTGACCGGCGCAAAATTTTTCGTAACATTAGATTTGGCTCATGGATTCCTTCAAGTAGCCCTGAGCGAGAGTGCGAAGGAAAAGACAGCTTTGGTGACCCCAGACGATCACATTCAGTTCGAAAGAAGGTCGTTTGGGTTGAAAAACGCTCCTTACGAGTTCACCCGAATGATCACAAAAGTGCTGGGACCTCTAAGGAATAATATAGTTCTGTGCTATTTCGACGACTTGTTAATATCGGCGAAAACATGGGAGGAAATGATGTCAAGGCTAAAAGAGGTTTTGGAGAGTTTGAGGGCAGCACGATTAACTCTAGATTATCTAAGTGCTAATTTGGCGTCAAAGAAATCGAATAACTCGGCTTCATAGTTCCTACAGAAGGTATCAGACCAGGTCCGCAGAAAACTGAAGCTATACGAGAATATCCTAGACCCAGAAGCGTGCAAGAGATAAGGAGATTCCTGGGATTGACAAGATTCTTTCGGCGATTTGTGCAGGGGTATGCAGCGAAGGCATCGCCTTTGACCAAACTAACGAAAAAGGGGGTATCGTTTGAGTGGAAGGACGATCAGCAGAGGGCATTCGAGACTTTGAAAGACGCGCTGACGAGTTCGCCAGTCCTTGCGCTCTATAACCCCAAATCTAAAAGAATGCTACACACTGATGCAAGTGCAGACGGTCTAGCTGGGATGCTTTTGCAAGGGGGAGATGACAGAAAGTTGCACCTAATATATTGCGTAAGTAAACGAACCACTGAAGCAGAGAAAAATTATCATTCAACTAAGCTTGAACTATTGGCCCGTGGTGTGGTGTTTAGGGCGATTGAGGCAATATCTGTTAGACACGCCTTTCACACGGTAACTAATTGCCAGGCACTAGTGTATCTGAATTCTTACAAAACGAAGAATCCACAAGTTTGCCGTTGGTATGGCCAACTACAGGAATTTACTTTTGAGATTAGACATCGATCTGGAGTGAAGATGCAGCACGTAGACGCATTAAGTCGAGCCATAGGAGCGACTACAGAGGCAGAAGAAGTGGAGCCAGTTACAGGGAGTGTGTTCACCTTTATAACCATCGAAGAAGAGGTCCGGATGTGGCAGTGACGAACAGTTAGATCTATTGAGAAAAGTTCTGGAAAAGTCGGAAGAAATGAGAACAGTTGAGGAAAAAGAGCTCACAAAGGATGTGAAGTTGCAAAGAGGAATCTTATACAAGACTATCAAGGGGAGAGACTTGATTATGGTGCCCGGAAATTTTCGCAAAATGCTGATGGTAAGGAATCACGATCTATCCGGACATTTCAGCTTGGAGAGAACTCTGGCTAAAGTAAGTAGGAATTACTGGTTTTCTGGGATGAGAAGGTATGCCAGAAAACACATCGCGTCTTGCATACAATGCAAACTCAAAAGAGTACCAAGCGGAAAGAAACCAGGGAAATTGCATCCTATTCCCCCAGGGAAAAGACCGTTTGCCACTATATATGTCGATCACCTGGGACCATTTATCAGGTCCAAGAAAAGTCACCAACATTTGTTAATTATTGTTGACAACCTAACCAGGTTGGTGAGGTTGCATCCGGTAAAGGATACGTCCACTCAAAACGTGATTAAACATTTAGAATCATTTATTTAAGAGAGGGGAATACCGGAAATGATTGTAAGCGACAGAGGAACGGCGTTCACAAGTCGAAAATTTGAAGAATTTTGCCAGACAAGGGGGATAAGGCACAATTTAATATCTGTAAGACACCCGCGAGCCAATGGGTTAGTTGAACGCGTGAATCGGACAGTGCTACCGATGGTTAGAATATCCATTGAAGAAGAAGATGAGAAGGATTGAGACAGGAAAATTACCCAATGTGAGCAGGGCCTAAATCTCAGCGTAAACCAGACCACAAATCTGTCCCCATTTGAAATGCTGTACGGGTATCAGCCAAAGATGGATAGCCTGGATGCCGCATTGAGAGAATTTCTGCAGGAGGAGTATGTGGCATCCAAGGAGCTTCAAGAGAAAGCAAGACGGCGCATAGTGAGGGAGCAAGAAAGAATGAAGAGGAGATTCGAGCAAAGGGTGTACCGAGCAGCGAAGTATGAGGTGGGGGATATGGTGTTTATCCGAAGAGCTCAAGCACAAACCGGAGAACCTACCAAAACCAAGCCTATGTACAGAGGCCCGCTTGTGGTAATAGCAGTCAGAGGCGGAGACTCGTATACTGTCAGTGACCTAGAGACCAAAAATGGCCGACGTACTGTAGAGTACACGCCTCAGACATGAAAATATGGTCCCTAGAAGAAGAGGAAGACGACTACGAAACTACCCATAGTGATAGCAAAGAGAGTGGGGCAGACCCCAAGACGTTAGCCATTAATCAGCATGCGGATGTGCAACCAACCCGAAGAGAGAATTCCCAAAGACACAGCACACCTCTGGACTATGAGATCGACCCATAGCGGGCGGGACCTAAGTTAGATTGAGGACAATCTGAGGGTCAGGATGGACGAGTGTTAAGAAAAGGGCAACACTGGAGAGAGAGAGAGAGATTACAGTATTGTTCGGGGTTGAGTAGAGGTGTAGTTACGAAAATAATATATTTTTGTGTGTCAAAAGTATTGAAAGAATTTTGTTTGTGCATTTTGTGTTAGAATTCATCTCTTTTTGTTAAATATATTGTGTAGATAACTGTGTGTTTTTCTCTATCTTTTTTTTTTTTTTTTTATATGCATATAAGTGTGAGTTAACACTACAGTGAAATCTACATACAATAAATGGTTAAAAGTAATATAGGCATCTACAAAACAATATAAAATTGTGTACATGCAATAAATGGCTAGAACCTAAGCTACTAATAAGACTATAAAATTAGTACAACAAATGGATAGTAATATATCAAAATTTGTGTACTATAAATAGCTAAAATTAATAAGAAAGCTACAAATAAGTATATCAAAATTACATGCACAAAATAAAAGAAAACGATTTTCTTAACTTCACACAGCTCTCGCTCATTACCACCCATTCATCTCATGGCTTCCCCACCAGTTGCCAACAAGGATCATCCATACATCAATCCGTTCCCCAACACACTAGTTATAAAAATTTTCTTACTCACCGCTAATAGTTTCTACAAGCACGAGAATAAATTTGTGCTCTACTTAGTACACAGACATAGACTTTTCGAATAATAAAGTTAAATCTTCTTCAGAGTGTTCCCTGGCGGCAAGTTTCGTAAGTCGTTGCTGAAAAATAATTTCAAACTAGTTTATAGTAACAATTATTTAACAAAAGTATAATAAGAATTTAAGTTTTGCAAACTTTATTTTCTCCTATTGTTTGCTGTAAATGAAAATATTGCATTCGCGCCAGATTTTCGAAATAGCGTTTTCACTGCGAGCTGGTGTCTTCGTGTTTTGTCAGAATGATCTTCATACAAGGAAACCGACAATAAAGTTTCGGTCAAAATCAGCAAACCGGTTTAGTTTTGGAAATGGCTCTAACGATTTCCTTCAAACTTGGTACGTCAACGTTGAATAATGTCTTCACGTTCAACTTTCACTGAAAAAAGTTCTATATGCGCTGGTACATTGGACTTTCCTAGAAACTGTCATTACTTTGACATACACTGTTCCTCTTCTTTACATTATTAAAGGTCTTTAAATAGACTACAAAAATTTCCAGGTTTGAGGAAATCGATCATCTTTATTTCACTGAAGGAATTTTTCAATTATAACCAATATTCTCGAAAACAGTTCCAACGATTTCCTTTAAATTTAGTATGCCCATTGCAGGTATAAAGGTCAACATCTTCTATTTGAAAAATTTTTCAGGCAAAATATATTATTTTAGCGGAATCTGGGTAGCTGCAGCATTAGGCCAACTATTTAGTACCATTTCAGTGTAAGTTGTAGTATTGCTATGCAATACTGAGAGTCACTAAGTATTTAGATAAAATTTCAATTTCTAAGAAAAATTTACAGTAATAACCGTAAGGGTTGTCTAACTAATTGAAGTATTTTACCTGCGGAAGCGTTCCTTTGACCAAATTAGGTATGTCTTTCTTATCAAATCCTAAAGCGGAAAGACCATTTTCAATTTTCATTGTATCCATGAAGTTTCTTACAATATCAGCTAGAATCTCTCCTAAAATTTAAGTAAAATTACATATTATTCCATGAAATCACTGAAGAATCATCACACAAAAAATGGAAATACCTGCATCACTTTTTTTAGCGTTACTAGTTCTACCAGTTAGAAGATCAGCAGCCTCAATATGTCGGTCAGGGCATGCGGTACTTGTAAAATTGAAAACAGCTGGTGCTGACATCACAACAGAAAGTCCATGGGGTATTAATGGATGATCCGTGCTACAATTGAAAAAAAACAAAAATAGGAAGTTCTTCATTTCTATCGATCTCTTATTAAAAAATAGATTTAAATTTTAAGGTCACCTATAACCTTCTGCTCGAAACGATTTAACATTCCCGGAAATTGCATAAGAAAGTCCATGACAGAGATGTACTCCAGCATTTCCAAATCCTACACCAGCCATCGTTGATGCAAGATGTAAATTTCCTCTTGCTTCTAAGTCATCTTGATTGTACACCGCCCTGAAATTAATTTTTTTCAATATCACTTAAGGATTGTATCATCATTATGAGATTAAAATTCAATTAGAACATAAAAATTGGTAAAAATATTTCTTTGCCTTAAATATTTTGTTAATAAATTAAAGGATGATTTTTTATACAAAATTTTAATAAAAGCACATTTGAGAAGGATTTTTCTATCAGAGGTCGAAACAATAGATACTGACAGTCGATTTCAGAGAAATAGATTATTTCTGTCTAATATTAAGAAATTACCATGTTACGCGGTTAAAGGTGAGATCAACGAACATGATCAATAATTATAAATTTATTTACAAATTTTTAATTTTTCTTAATGTTCCTTTCATGCATATGAGATTCAAACACTGATTAAAGATTATATATTTCAATCCGAGCAAATACAAATCTGTGCTATTAAAAGAAAATATTATGCCACGATCCTCAAACTTTCAATAGGGTTTTTAGCGGTTGCAATAGGATTGAAATGTTAATTTTCATCAAAACTTAATAAGGGGTATATCTCCGAGGTTATTATAATATTGAATAGTGGATGGGTCCGCAATGCTGGATAACATTTATTATTCTATCCGACGTAGCATGCGTATTCATTTGGTTCCTTAGAACAAGATGTTATAATTCATTTATTTTCTCTGTTACTTGTAAAATTTGTTTCTACGTTGGAAAGAATTTACTCCAAGGTGGAATTAGGACAAATAACCCCCTTCTTTAAGATAAAACTAACTGGTTGAGTAAAGCTGATTCTTGTTAGGGAACGAAGCCCCTGTAGGACGGGTAAGTTGATTGGCTACTTCTTCAGCTATCTTGGGCTCTGCCATTCTAAAAATAAGAAAACACTTATCCGACATCTCCAACACTACACAATACACACGAGATGCAGAGATTTGATGGATGCTGTTTTAGCGTACCCTAAACAAAACTCTAGCTCAAACTACCAGATACAAAATTAATCACAACCTTGTACATATTAGAGACGATTATAATCTATGCACATAACTATGCGACCCGTGCCTACAGGATGGTTGGTCCCGGAGCCTAATCCCGGGATCGAAATGGAGCCTCTGGGGTACCAGGCGCCCTCCCAGAGTAAGTAGCCTACTCGGGCAATGCGGGGCTCTCACGGGTGGAATCACTTCCCCAGCTACTCGTGGGAACAACATGGAGCAGCAGTTTATAAATTTAAATCGAGGAGCTTCGGATGGGCAGGCTGATGCCCCACTACCGAGGTCACCACACAACCTCCCCGGAGATCCCTAATGGTGTCAGACATGGAAATTCTTGTAGCCCATCTGTCAGGCGGGTGCAAAGGTTAATCGAGCAGGGCAGTGATCTGTAGTCGCAAGACGATCCATTATCAAGGAGAGCTTCGTCCGACAACTAAACGAAAGGGCCCAGGGCAAAAAGAGGCCGCGATCGGAGGAAGCACCCCGAAAGCATCGCGGCGTGCGAAGAGGGGGAGGGTTCTGTGCAGGAGGTTTGATCAGAGCGATTACAAATCGCTCTGGAGCAGGAGCCGTGGCACATGGCTGAGGAAGTCAGAGGCATTCGCCCATTCCAAGGTAAGGTACTATATCGTAAGGACTCTGGTAAACCCAAGATTTATAATCTGATTGATGGTAACTTGCTGCTAACACTTCGTTCTGGCGATTTTGTTACAGCAATCATTTCGTCACGTACCGAAGGCGGAATCAGGAGGATGGTGGCCTGCTCTGCCTACTTTCTCGGTGAGGACCAGTCTTGCCCGCCGGAGCTGCTGGGAGACCTCGTAGTCTTCTGCGAGGCGAAGAATCTCCCGCTCCTCGTGGGATGTGATGCCACTGCACATCATACAGCATGGGGGAGCAGCAAAAGTCCCTTCTAGATTTTCACTATGATAAAGGGTTACTAATATCTAATTTAGGTAGGGAACCCAAAACTGGACCGTCTATCGGAATGCCCTCACGCAGTACAATAAAGAAATTAGGAAGGCCAAAAGACGTTCGTGGAGGAGGTTCTGCGAGGATATTGAGGATTCCCCCTCGTGCGCCAGAATTCACAGAGCGTTGGCCAAAGAAGGTACTGCGAAGGAAGTGGGGTTCCTCAGGGACCTTCACTGTCTCGGAAGAGGAAAGCCTAGCGCTCCTCGCGAAGACGCACTTTCCAGGCTCTACCCGACTCCATGGTCCAGAGGTGGTGGGTGTCCCTGGGGAAAGTCTTATCAGGCCATCCCCAAAGGACTGGAAACTCGCCACTCTCATTACAAGGTCAAATAAGGTCAGGTGATCAGAGACATTTTCTGTGGTAGCCTGCTTCATTTTGTGGTCATTGACCGGTTTCGGGCAAGGAGATTATAAGGCAAGGTTTACAGAGTAGGAAAATGGCCACATACTCCGACAGTCAGGCAGCCCTAAATGCACTTTCTTCACACCAAATAGTCTCAAGACTGGTGTGGGATAGCATAACTGCCCTAACGAGGTGGGTGCTCGGAATAAGCTGACACTCGCCTGGGGGCCGGGACATGCGGGGTTCCTGGGCAGTGAGAGGGCGGATGCCCTGGCGAGGAAGGGTTTGGAGGATACCTTTATAGGCCCCGAACCCTTCAGCGGGTTGTCCAGGAGCCTATTTCAAACTTCTATCAAAGGTTGGATAGAAGTACAGCGCCCGCAATAATGGGAGAGTACACCAATACAGAGGCAGGCAAAACCATTTATTAAGAGACATTTGCCTAAATTTACCAGGGATCTCCTGTCATAGCCGAAGGTATAGTGTAAGGGGCATTATAGGCTGAATAGGCACATGCACCACTTGTTACTTACGGATTACGCGTTACGCCGATTCTGCAAGACTGAGGAGAAAACCCCGGCACCCATCCTTTGAGGACAAGGTTTCTTCAAATGGGGACAAGCAATCCCGAAGCCATGAGCTTCATGACGGAGCCGCTCTCAGCTTTCTAGGCCTGATTAAGAGGGCGAAAGGGGATCCACAATAGACCTCTTATCGCAGGTCGCAGTGGAATGAGGCTGCCCTCCCCGTTCGAATCTAATCTAATCTAACATTTTGAACGTACAGATATTGATTCAAAAATTAATATAATGTCTACTATTTATTGGGTTTACATCCATCTTCTGATAGATGTTATGGACTGAGATGGAGATCAAAATACTTTACTATAAATTTCTCATATTTATGAATCAAATAAAATCCAGGGTGGTAATCAAATCCAGTTCCACGCAGCATACCAGCTTGGCGCTCCATTCATCAATCGAAGCGCCCTATTTATTCACTATGTACATATAAATAAACTTTTGTTTTAAATAGGTGATAGGACGATTGGGTCGTCAGGAATATGAATTCTTAGCTACACTAACTTGAATGAATCAAGCCATTGCCTTTGCCCGTCCTTACTCGACACCAAGTGACAAGCCGGCAGAAGACATGCTGCCATACTGAGAAACGCAGCACCTCATGATAAAAATTGCTAGAATGGCCGTCTTTAAAGAAGTAAGTAGCTTCTTCTGGAAGCTAAGCAGGAACTTGTCCATCAATCTGTCTCAAAGAAGGCATTTAAGTTCTAATATATTTGATTAGTGTAAAAGCCTCAACATCTCAAATCTCATAACTACAATGCTTCGTATTCTGTGACAATGCACCACACATAATTGTGAAACAAAAAAAATGCTGTGATGTGGTAGTATGAATTTCGTTTCACTGTATCTGATTTTGGACAACAATTTCAAGAAAAAACTTAAAGAAAAAGTCAATGTCAAAAAATTAATCCAGTAAAATTTTATAAAAAAACGAAATAAAAAACTGTTTTAGAAGAATTGAAATTGCTCGTATGCAATTATCGATTACGCAACATTAGATTGGCATGTGATTGAACCGCGTTCCGACCTACATCAACTGAAAAATATGCAAACTCGTAAATAAATTACTGGGCATCAAAGAAGTATAGGATGTGTCTTTCTGGATAAATAATAATAATGTTTGAATAAGCAGCGGAATTTTACTCAATGAGTTGTATGAAATCAATTACTAATCAGATGACGTGGATAAAGGCGGTTAACAAAATCATCATTACCTACTACGCACTTATATTAATCCAAGCCTACACAGGTAATCGAATCCTCTAATGCTCTAACGGCTACACACTCTCTAGCCTCGCCATCGTTTTTAGTTGAGACAAAACAGACTTTTAGGTGATCGCAATTTAGACTTGGTGTATGGACTTGCATATAAACTGCTAGATATAATTACCATAATCAAATTGCTGTACAATTGAAAATGCATGAAAGCTCTTAACTTTCTAATTTGAAAAAAAAAAAATGAATAGTAAAACTTATTTTAAACATTAAACAATCAAAGATTTCAAAAATTATTGCAATGTACAAAACTTTACCTCTTGAAGTATTTGTTAAGAATACGAAGAGCAAATCGTGACCATACATCAGATATAGGATTGGAACCTTGGTATGGTGGTCGCTCTAGAGGGTTTGATGGACAGGGTTTTCTTTCATTATAAGGTATTGCAGTAAATGATTCCAAAGCGTGGCAAAATACATCAAAACTGCAATTAGGATCAGGAGGTTAAAAACAAATAAAGATTTCTCATCCTTGAATAAATATAATTATATGTAATGCTTGAATAAATATAATTTGATACTAACCCACTATAAGTAATAACTCTTTCTGGAAGTGTAAGAGCGTGTAGAGGATCTATTAAGCCAAACGTAGGGCGTAATGCTTTACTTGAAATACCAGTCTTGGCGTGTAAAGGCTCATAATCAAATATACTAACTCCAGTAGTTTCACTTCCTGTCCCAGTTGTCGTGGGTACTAGACGAACAGATACATTGTGAAACATTAACCACAGATTTGGTGTTATAGACTGCCATTAAAAAAAAGTTTCATAAAATATTTAGTTGATTTGAGTATGTACGAAAAAATAAATTAGATCATTAAGACAAATCTAAAATTAGTACCAGCAATCAAAGGTTTAAGCGGAACAGTCACAGCTTTTCCTCTTCCAATTGGAACATTTACATAATCAAGAAAATCAGCTTCAGGATCGCACATGTATAAATTTGCTGCTTTACAGGTATCTATTACTGAACCACCGCCCACTGCGATAAATGAATCAAACTTCCCATCTTTGGCAAACTGAGCGGCATCCATGAAACTGTCAAGATTATTAGTTTATAAATTAGGATTAGTAAAAGATAGCATTAAAATTCATTAAACAATTCAAAAAGTCCATAAAGGAAACCAAAGCAAAATTTTTCTTCCTTTCCTAAAAATTGTGTATCATAGATGTGTAGAGGGAATGAGGAAACTGCGCCCAATGCGACTTTGTCACTATGGTGACTCCCTTGCTTTTTTGCTGTACATTATAGTGCAGCTTGTAAACAGTAAACAAACGGAGTTGGAAATGAGAATACACGTCAAATCTAAGTAAAAGCAAACATCAATTACCTCTAAAGAGAAAGAATATTTGTTTGGTGACAATTTAGATAGGAAAGCAAGATTCTTAAAGAAATCACTTCTCCCTACAGGGAAAGTTTATACGTTACTTACTTAATGTCAATCACAATCCAGTGATAAAATTAAATATTATGCAATTTATTTAGCAAGAAAATGGTTGCTTTACCTTTACTTCGGGGTAATTCTAAGAGTACTTTACTCTAGTTTCCATTCTGAAAGAGAACAAAAAAATTATACATTATGTAAATTTTTTTGTTCAATTTTGAAAAGTGGATATTGATTATTCAGTTGAGGATTTATGACTAACACTTCTCAATTCTGGAAAATGTTTTATTTTCTTCTTGAGACATTTCGACCTAAGAAGTTCATCGTCTACAAAAATTTATTTCAACTATGAAGAAAGAATAACAATGTTTCTATGTTACATTATATATTTCTGAGTGATGCTTACCGAATCTAAAAACCAGAATATCACAGAACTCGGTATGCAATCACTCAAAAATTATATAACACAAAACACTGTCATTCTTTCTTAATGGTTAAAATATTTTTTTTAGACTGATGATGATCTCGTTAGGTCGAAAAGTCTGGAGAGGAAAATAAAATTATTCAAAACAAAACATTTTACGTTTGCAAGTGTTCTTAACATAAGATACCTCTAGGAAGCACGATCAAGGGACCCTTGGAAATAAACATGATTTGAGGCATTATATGGATGATTTCTTTATTAAAAACTTCTTTAATGATAATTGTTAGGTCGCGGCACCTTTGACACTTAACTCCGCTTCGCCTTTATGCCCTTTTAATACCACACTACTGTTAATCCCTTGCCATTTCCAGATTATTATTATTACCTTTTCTTCATCGTCCGCCTCGTTCTCACGCTTCCCCCTATTTTTCCCTCTCTTTCTCTCTTGGTGGTGGGATTGTCGGCACTTTCATCTTTCGGAGTTCGCGCGTTATTTAGTTTCCCACACCCTTCAAACGTTCTTTATTCCTCTAAAATTTCTTCACTTGTCTTCTGTATCTCGCCTGGATAACAGTGTTTGTGCCGTTCTCTTCTTCTGTCGCCCGTCTAGCTAACCTCAGTTTTACCGCTTCTTCTTAATCTGTGGTGTACTGTTGATTTCGCCTTTAAATTTTGTATCGCCTTATTCGCGCCTATTCGTCGTGTTAATTATTAACATTGACTCTTCGGTGATTACCAATACTCATCTCTCCATCATCTTCACGAGGCTATCTCATCTGCACGTTAGTGGACTCGCCATCACCTGCCGCTTCAACAACGGCATCATCCGCTTCTGAAGAAGCATTCCAATCCTTCTACGCTCACCTGAGTTCCTTTCTTTCGCCACACACGCACACCACACACACACATACGCCATCTCTTCCTTTCTCAGTCCGCCATTCGCCTCATCAACCCTTCATCACTCACCGTCACCAAAGGGTAAGTCTCGTTTTCATTTGTTTTGCATTATTATTCATTTTGTTTGTCACCCGCTTGTCATCTCGCCTTGGGTGTCTGCCGCGCAGACAATAATGTTATGCTACTTTTAACAATATGAGAATAACACCTTCTACACTTTAATGTGAAAGTGTTTACTAACCGTATAGAAACTTAATTGCCTGATCTTAGCAAATATATAGCACTATAAAAACAATTGTAAATTACTTATATAAACTTCATTAAAAGTGATAATTACCTCTTTTCGTTTGGTTCAACTCTGACTTTCTCATACACCGCATATTTAACATTGTTTTTGGTGAGGGAATCAAGAACAGCTTTAACTGGTGAAAGTTTAACTAAATTTGAATCTGTCATGACGCACACATTTTTTACTTTCATATTAATCATATCCATTCCTATTTCCCTTGTTACTCCAGGACCATACCGTACTGTGGAACTTGCCATCTATATACAAATGAAAAAATAGAATTCCATTACAAAACACAAGTAATGTATGTTTGAGATAAAAGAGCATTCTGATCAATAAGTAACGCTACATAAAGTGCCATCATTTTTATCTAAGGAAAAAATAAAATTGTCACGATATAAATTGCTCGTACAATAAAATACTATTCTTATATCAACTAATGTGTCATAATCTGTCCAACTGAGTAACTGCAATATATGTTTAAATTATTACTTTCAAGTCTTTACAATGGACAACCAATAGAATATTACCTCAAAAGCATAATCAGTAGCTGGCAGGGCTGGTTCTGAAGTTGTAGCTTTCCTCAAAAAACTGATGCTTCCTTGAGAATGGGCAGGACACCTGCAACTATGATTTTTTTTAATTACCACCGACCATCTATTAATCTTACCACCACCTACCCATTTATTAATTGCCACCTATTAAATCTACCTAACAAAAATGATATTCTAGCGTTTAAATTAACCAAGTTTTATATAATATATTAAGCTACTGAAATATTCAAATAAATGCTACAAATATTCTTCGACATCTAATAAAAATAAGGCAAACTTCGAAAGCAGCAAAAACATAATATGAATTTGCGATTTCAGTTTAAATTTATGCAAGAACCTATACCAATTTTCGGAATAAGAAAGCAGCAAACGCTGTTAAAATAATCCTGAAATCTGTTTACTTACGAAACTGAAGAAACAGCTTTCATCAAGTTTATAACACGCCGTTTTGCTATCATTTTTGCTAAACAGAATAAAAAAGAGTCTAAATATTATTTAAATGAGACACAAGTATTTTGATAATTTGCTGTAAAGTGAATGCTGAATAGCAGATGTATTCTAATGGAATAAGTAGTTAACTTAGTATTTGACAGGGATATTTACATACGAAGCTACAGGTTTTACAAGTACCTGATAAGAGTGAATGGTCTGATCTGAAAACAAGTGTTAGGTAATTTTTAAGTGGTGGGGATAATTCGTCTTAAGGCGTGTAGGTTTGATAACATTAGCAAACCAATCAATCCACCATCAGTTAAGGCACATTAAGAGCTTTCGTTTCGCTTTAGGATAACGGTTAGTAAATATTTAAAATGTGGAAATTAATTTTTGATATTGCCGTGAAAATCAATTTACATGAGATTATTATTCAAGATCGATTTCATAACCAAATGTGAGGTTTCTTTTGTATTAGAAAAATGAATGTGGGGATTGATTCGCTCGAAAAGAAGTCTTTGTTTCAGTCAAATTTGTGTAGACTGTGTTCTTTAATTAGAGATAAAGTTCTTCCAATATTTGATAATTCAGGTAGTAAAGTTGATATCAAGATAAAAGAATGTTTACCTACTTTAGACGTAAGCTAACTTGTTTATTAGTAAGTTTTTTATTTATTTTATACAAATAGTTTTTGAACACTTACTACATTACAGGTACGTCAAGGAGATTGTAAACCGCAACAAATATGTATAGAATGTATTACTAAATTAAATATGTACAATGAGTTTTTGCAACTTTGTTTACAGTCTGAGTGTAAATTTGAAGCATGTCTACAAAATTATCGCAATGAAGAGGTAGTTTCCCATATATAGAGGAAGAGGCATTTTCTGTTAGAATACGTAAACAAATAACAGATGTTTGTTTCAGGAAAACAATTCAAAGACGAAATTTCTGAATACCAGTGAATCTAACAATTGTATGTGGGAAAGTGAGGCAAATAAAATAACCGAACAAAGTATGGGTTTACAAAATGACGCAGATGTTATAGTATTAAGCAAGCTGGATACTAACCTGACTGATCCATCAGCTCAAGATTTTGTTGTAATGGTTGAACTTAAGTATAAAGATAATATTCCTCCTGCGAGTACAGACAATCTCATGGAATTTGTTCCTGAAAAAGCTGTTTTACCCGTTGTTGATTCGCCTGATATTCCAAGTTTTGATTCCCTTCTTGATTTAGATGCTATGAAAGAAAATACTAGTAAATTATATGATAATACAATAGTGGAATTATTGAATAAACAAAATAAATCAGCAAAAAATGAAAAGAACGTTGACGTTAATACTAAGGAATTATCCGAAAAGTAAATTTTCTTTATTATTTCATTTTTTCTCTTTTTTTGTTTTGGAATGGAAAAATATATTTAATTAAAGCATTTTCAAGTTTCTCCCTACAATATATTTAATGTCTTCTTAGTTAGATTTATTGTTATTTCTGAAGGTACACTTTAAATAACAAGTTTACTTATCGCCATACCTGTTTCTCTCTCTCTCTCTCTCTAATAACCTTTTTTCGGTATCTCCTACACTTTCTGTGAGAAAGTCTTCAATACGAATGTGTCGAAAGCTATGAAACATCTTCAAGAACATATACTGAATAGGGGCAGGGAAACTATTTTAGTTATCGCCGCTCATTTGTTTATCACTCTACAACTCAGTGGATGGTGATTGTTCCTTTGTTTGATAATACTTTTTAATACTTGAAAAAAAAATAATAATAGAAAAATTATTTATAAAATGAAATATTAAAATAAAAATACTAGGAAGTACCAATAGCTTTTTTCATTTAATAATTTTTTTTTTATATATAGTATTGGAGCTGGTGTAAAAAATAATTGCCGTTTTTACTAAAATTTGTCACGTACTATAAATCTTCTCTTTAGGAAGAAACGGATTTGCTGATGCATAGAGGGACAAAGTAATCCATCATATCAACACAAATTACATTTACACTCCCTAACCATCATACATACAATATTTACTGGGTCTGCAAGATAGTTGAAAGTACATTTACTTTGATTTAGCAAACTTGCAAACTCTTGCCAATAGCTCATATTACGATGTATTTATGCAGAAATCAATTATTTCTGAGTTGCTGTGACAATGCAGCCATTCCTTTCACTACTTTTCTATTTCACAATAAGGCTTTTTAATCTATCATCAGAGATATTTTCCGTGATAGCCTGCTTCTTTTTGTGGTCATCGACCGGTTTGGCGTTCACCCATCATCAGGATGCTTTTTGTCAAACAGTGTGGTAACATAAACTTGCAAGAGGAGGGATTAGCTAAGTGGTTAGCGCGTTGGACCCCCACGCGGAGTCCCGGGTTCGAGTCCAGTGCTACCATTAGATTTTTTCTTCCTAGGAGCCTTTATAGCTCACTGTTCGGAGATGGACAGTGTTGTCTGTAACGAGAGAACACTATCCGGAGGCCGGCAGTGCACTGAGAAGGCTCCGGGCGCTAATGACCATAGATGTTGAACGCCTTAAATTAAATTTAAAAAAAAAAAACTTACACAGAGCGCCTGAAACCGGTCTATGACCACAAAGAGAAGCGGGCTATCACGGAAAATATCTGATGCTTTCCAGCTCTGTGGAACCAACCACAACAACTTTTTAATCTACATTCCAGTAATAATAAATGCATTCTACACATTTCTACTAATAAGAAATCGGCTTAGTAATTAATTCCAGGAGTATGAATTCAGGAATTCTGGAAGCGATGAATTCATTGAAAGTTGAATTTTAGCTACGTTGAAGACTTCTTCGCAGGAAAGTGGGAGATTGGATTTGTGAATATCTTATGAGACAAATATAGTTGCCCACTTGTTTAATTTCTGTGGAATTATTTGTAACTATTTTTTGAAATTTTTTGGGCAGTAAATCTCTCTCGTGGAGTTTTGCCAAGATTGAAGCAGTTACGATGCATGATACTACCTGCGGACTATCATATGTAGAAGTTGACTTCTTTGACACTCTTAACAAAATGCGATTCCATCGTTAATATTACCATCGCTTTCTCATCTTACGTCACAATCTGACTCATTAAATAAATTCGTTTTTTCTCCGCTTCTAGTAAACAGCTTAAAAGTACCAACTAAAAAATCCAATCCAAATGAAATGAACCAGTTATATAATTCAAAAAAGCATAGTCCAAGCGTGTAAAATGTATAAATTAAAAAAAAGTTTATTCCCTCAAAAGAGATCTAAGTTGAGAATAAGAATGAAAAACTGTAATTATTTATTTTTGCACTCTGTATTTCATGAACAGTTTTCTGTATGCTCCAATTTTGCTTTAGAATTCATGTGATTATGAGAGTTTTTACCGGATAAAATGATAGTTTGTAAATGATTTATTTCTAAGACAAATAACGATTTAAGAAAACCACGTTACTTCTCCCTTCACGATGCAAACCAGACATATAAATAATTAGAAAAATATCAGAGACATTTTCCGTGGTAGCCTGCTTCATTTTGTGGTCATCAGCCGGTTTCGGGCGTTCGCCCATCTTCAGGATGCGTTTTTCAGACAGTGTGCCAACACAGACTCGGACAGAGACTTAGTTTCACACTAACCACTAAGTCTCTGTACGAGTCTGTGTTGGCACACTGTCTGAAAAAGCATCCTGAAGATGGGCGAACGCCCGAAACCGGTCGATGACCACAAAATGAAGCAGGCTACCACGGAAAATGTCTCTGATGCTTTCCAGCTCTGCGGAACCAACCACCACCACAATTAGAAAAATATATAAACTTACTTAATTTAAACGGTTTCCTTTTTAAAAATGTCTTAAAATCACTTCAAGTAGTTGTGACTTTCGCTTTCCTGTATTTCCTTCATAGAAGATATTTGGTTTCGGAGAATTTTACAACCTTCTGTAAGTTCTGTAATTATATATGTATATTCTTTGTTCATTTAAGCATGTTAACTTAAATGTATTGTAATATTTTTTTTATTCTACTATGATTTAAAACTGAAATCCTTTATTGCTATTTCTTTTTTAATTTACCTATAGTTCAAACATCGTTAAATTATTGCTTTTTTGTTTGTTCTTTATTTTTGAATTGATTTCCAATTAAAAGGATTTTTACTTCCCATTGGAGTGTATATTTCTATCGAATTTTAGGGGCAGTAAAGATAAGAAGAGCTATGAGTGCGGAGTGTGTGGGCGAAAATTCAAGCGAAGAACGAGACTGAATTCACATATGGCCAGGCATACAGAAATTAGACCATATAATTGCAGACAATGTGACAAATCATTTGTTATGAAATGGGAACTTAATTTGCATGAACGTGTTCATTCACGAACATATGCTTGCCATCTATGCAGCAAGGTTTATTTCTTTTTAGTTAATTAGTTTTAAATATAGCTATTGTTTCAGATATATATTATATTCAATATTTCTTTTCCGATTTCGATCCTCTTTAACGATTTCCTCCTCGTATCTTTCGCGTGTGTCTCGTGTATTTCTTCTCGATGGTTTATACTTTAGCCAAATCCACTTCTTTTCCTTATTAGCAACTCTGCTAGGCTTTGCTGATTTAAGGTCTACAGTTCTGGCCTACTAGTCCAATGCAAACAGTTATATGAAGACTGAAGATATGAGCAAATGTTTCTACAGACCTTCCTGGTTGCATAGGTGCCCAGGAGTTTGCTTTAATATATATATAAAAATTCTAATTTTTGAAGACGTTCTTATGAGAAGGATACGAATACCTCATTGGCCCTTTAATTTCTTGCTTTTTCCTGAAGTTAATTGTGTAATAAACATCCTGTCTTGGAACAATAAATCCCATGACTCCATTTCTTTTCGTACTGATCCCACTTTATATCCAAAGATGAATTTCATTGTGATTTATTTCAATCTAGAAACTTAAAGGTGAAAAGCATAAGTACATATATCTAGTTTTAATAATTCTTGAAGAATATTAGTGTTCTCGTTAATGTCAGAAGTATATTTTGCTGTCCTTTTCAGTTAGGAAACCCAGGTTATGTTACATTGAATGGCAGACCATTTTTAATTGAGTTTATTTAAAAATTAATTTTTCTCTTTTTTTTTTATAAATTGTTTTAAGGTATTTGGATCAAAATCAAAACTGTCACGTCATGGTCGAGTACATTCTGGAGAACGTCCATATCCATGTCCAGAATGTGGCAAAGCATTTG
This sequence comes from Triatoma infestans, assembly GCA_011037195.1. Classification (NCBI taxonomy): domain Eukaryota; kingdom Metazoa; phylum Arthropoda; class Insecta; order Hemiptera; family Reduviidae; genus Triatoma; species Triatoma infestans. The sequence continues at coordinate 25,817 of JAAEAF010010061.1, forward strand.
GTGAAAAGCGTAATCTTGACAATCATGCGAGAACTCATTCAGGCGCTAGACCTTATTCTTGTCAGTTATGTGGAAAATCATTCAACGTTCGTTCGCATATGGTTGACCATCTTAATGTACATAAGCGGACACCCAGGTGAAATAAATTGTAATTTGTAGTTTACAGTTTTAAAGAATAACAATTTTTACACTTAATTTCTCGTATAATAAACATTCCCCTGACAAATTATTGTAATGCGCAAGCTATTCTAGATTATATTTTTTAAATATTGGTAAACCTGATTTTCATGTATAAAAATCCATTTTTAGTAGAATCGAATCCGTAACATCTAAAAAGCAACTAGGTCAAGGGGGACACGTTCAACAGTTCTTCACTAAATCGAATAGTTGGTATCATTTGTTCTTGAAGATAGCCTTTCAGATATCGTCGACCACATTAAAACGTTTATAAAGAGAAGCCTTTTTTATCAGGCGGGCTTCACGTTCAATTATACACCAAATTGCTTTCTTGCTATGATATAAGAATTCCATACTCTATCTCAATATTGCACTCTTTAACTAACTTATAAAAACTAATAAATTTAATGAAATCATCGCCATAATTTCTTGCTAAATAAATAAGAAAATTGCTATCAGTGATCATTATTATTCTTGCATGTAATTTTTAGTAAGTATATTAATAATTTCTCCATTTCTAGATTCCAGTGTCCCTCATGTGCAAAATCATTCAAGTGGAAAACAAATTACAATCGCCATATTAGAATACACAAGCTTAATGAATCTTTTCCAGTACTTTAATGATTTAGGTATGATTAGGGAATTTTAAATTAATTAATGTTTTTAACATTGAACTAGATAATTTGTTTTAAAGTAAATAATGAATTTTAGCTAAAATTGCATCTTGCACAATAATTGAAAAAAAAAAGATCATTTAAACAAATTTTAAAAACACCACTAGAAATATGAATTATTAAATGCTATTTAATACTTGGACATATATAGAATACCTCCGTTTTTCGAAACAGCCTTATATATCTGTACAAAGTATAAAACTCTTAGATATGAGGCTTAACTTAATGTTAGGATTGTCTTGATATAAGAAAAAGCTTTACATGTTTATTATTAGGTAATGCAATCAATAAACACTAAACAAAAACATTCATATGAAAAGAAGAGCCTAATAAAGATGGAGATTTCATTAACTGTTAATCCTTGGACTATAGCGCGGAATATACGGGAAAGTTCTGGTACTTATCTATAAATAAGAAAATAAAGAAATTTTCAACATTGCTTATGTAATTGCGAGAGTTTACGCATTTAAAATGTTAAGCAGTCACTAATTTAACATCTATTTTGTACACTGAAAAATTAGACGGAATCTGATTTATATCTTTTTCTAGAGAGATCACTGTCGAAATCGGAAAAGGTTAAGTGTAAAAGGAAAACTCAGAGGGGTGTACAATTTTTGCAAAACAAAAAAAACTTTGAATGTGTTCACTTTGTAAAGAGAAGTAATTTTTTATAGTGTCAGTAGCTAATTAGATCTTTGTAACTTGATGGGTCATCCTCCGCCATTCATTGGATTCATAAATCTGCGTTTAGTCACACCGACATTCTTTGTATGTCCACCAATAATAATCGTGGGATTTCTTACTGGTGTTTCATTAGTGGCGAAGAGCCCAAGATAATTAATTTTTATTTAGTTATAAATTATAAAAGACATAGACCATACGAACCTACCTTTGTAGATAAATACATTCTTGCTTAATTTTCCCTACTAATTGCTTAAGGGATTTTAAGAGTGTACCTAGTATTCCTAACGGAGCATATCGATCTCCCATGAGCAGAATATAGATGGTTTTTTTTTAAAGTGATCAGTGCTAGGAATCGTGAGGTGAGAGCTTCTTCACTTCCATACCAAAGAAAAGTATGGCATACGCAACTGTGTCTCAGTAGTTCCTTTGAACAGGATATTTCTAATTACTCCCTGTTCTAGTCTTGTATTACGTTACTTATTTACAGCGGTCTGAACCATGACCAGTCCAACTCGGAATGAGACATATGCAATAATTGATGTTAAGTAATTTGTAATAATGAAAATATTAAAAACGATGCGGTACGTACGTCTGAGCGCCCACCCGTTTGAAGGCTGCTTGCCATATGTTATTTCTATCTGTTATTTGAGGATTTGGAGAGGTATATTCCAGACACTAGTGAAAATGAGATAAGGGTATCCTATTCTGGAGTTCCAGTAGCTGATTAGATCTTTGTAACAATTTCATATGGATGTTCAAGTCTGCGTTTAGGTCGCACAGACATTCTTCGGTATGTCCGCCCATAATACTCCAAGGATTTCTACACATAAGTAGTAGAATATATAATACATTCATTAAGTTGTGTAACATTGGCTACAAATTACAGATTTAGGTAAATTACGAAATGTTAAATTGCAACAAAATACGTGGTAGAATCATACTAAAACAAGAGTGTGAAAGAAAAAAAAATGATTGTGATGTATCCTCCTTATGTAGGAGCAGTTTTAGATGGAACTTGTTATATCATTTTACGGAATAATAATAATCGTAACTTTTATGGAAAAACTGCTATGCCGTTTTTTTTAAGTACTAATAGCTATTTATTGTGGATTATAAAATGGGTATAATAATTAGTCCCGCCCCAGGTTATTGGGCATACATAAATAATCAAGTCTTTATGTGAAAATATTCATATCTTTCTGTTCGGATAAAGGAAAGATTTCCTTAATGAGTATTTAAATGCTACTTATTTGAATACACATATTCATTAGTTATAAATATTTTACAATAAAAATATATTATAAATAAATTAATAAATTTAGTAAAAATTTATTGTCTTCGTGCTATACTTAATGTTATAATAACTATTTATATAGATATATCATTGTTAGGCTTTAGATAAATGTGATATTAAATCGATTTTATTTTAGAAAATATAGGTAAATTATTTATTTGACTGAGTCGGTTTTTATTAAATATTTGTGAAATATTTTCAAACCAAAAACAACTGAATGTTATTAGATGAATTACTGGGGGCCATATTGAATGTTTATTTAAGTATATATTTATGAAATGAAGAAAAAATACAAATGGATGCAATTTAATTACTAGTTTGACTTTTTGAAAATATAATGTTATCTTGGAATCTATGCAGTGTGTGCATAATAATATTCAATTGTTAGTGTAAGACAAGCAAAAAAAAAAATAAATAAAACCCCACATCTTTTAAGCTACCTACTTCTGTTAATAAAGAGCATCTCTAGCTGGCTATCTTTGATCTATTCTAAACTTTACGGGGTCATCGTTTAAGGGCGGCAGATTTATTCATGTGATTCTCTGGTTTATTATAAATGTGTGCATCAACTGATTTAGTATGCTTCTGCCTGTCAATCTTAGAAGTCGCGGATCATTTCTTTCATTCAAGTGCAAATCATACGGATAGCAAATTAATTATTTTGCAGTTACCAACAAAATTGAGTATCCATTTTTTTTTTATTTTTTTTTAGCGAAAAAAGTGTAGTTTTAAGTTCAACCTAATTTAACTTTGAAGTTTTTTCTGATATTACTTTTATTCTTTTTATTCCCTTCTAGTTTACTTGTAGGTTTCTTGCTAATAAAAAATTCTTTATAATTTTGTGAAAATATGTTTTATACAAACTGAAAGTAAATCTCCAAGAATTTGTTTTCCTAGACAACTTTACTTTGTGTAACTGCTTAACTTTGCGATCATGTCAAATTTTCGATGTGGAGTTTTCACTAGAAACTTGTTGAGATCTACTTGAGTAGGAAAAGGTCTGAACAGCATAGCTCAAAAACTAAAAGTCGGAGAATGTTCAGATTTGATATTCCATTTCCGTATCACTATGTGATCCGACAGGAAGTTAACTGTCATAATTCCTCAACCTGAAGTACCATTTTATTGAATAAATTTTTCATTTTTAGCGATTTTCTCGAAAATGGCTCCAACGAGGCAGGTTTTGGGGGAAGTGGACTGTGCTTATCTCTAGTGCTATTTATGTTTATTATAGTTTTTAATAATTTAAATCTAAATTATTTAGAATTAAATATTTTGCCAAAATTCCGAGTTTGAAGAAAACGGTTTACTGGAAGTGCATTTTTACTGAACAGTTTTTTTGAGATTTATCTCCTTAAAAACACCGACGGATTTCATTAAATTTGTTACACAAACTATAAATACAGAGGAGACCTATCACTTTTGTTGGAAATTTTATTCTAAAATACTTTTTCTCTGCGGTCCCGAACGTACTAGTACTCTAGAGAATTGTTTCTTGGAATATATTTTTATCATCTTCAGTACTTCCAATCATATTCACCTTTTTTTGTGCCAGTATGTTCCTTGGCCCATCTTCTTTCATAGCTACTTATTTTATTACGAATTTATTCAAGCACAAATAGCTGATATAAAAATAACTTTTTCTGATAAACTTTCACAAACTCTCAGCCTATGTATTACCATATAGACGAGCTTACATTCCCCAGAAGATTGGAATCCCGATTGTACCAGTATCAGACTGTAATTTCACATGAATGTATATTGTTAAAGCTCTTAAAATGTTTAATTTTACGAAAAAAAAATTTATGACAAAAACGAACGCCAATATCTAATAATCATGTTTGGTAACTCTTGAACTACATTTGAGCCCAACACTGAATTATATTAACTTTTAAATATAGCATTAAAATATATGTAACCGAAATAGTTGTCATAATGACAAATAAATCACATATTGAGAAACCATGATCGACCATTCAGAAATAAAAATTAATCTGCCTCCCTTTTAACGCCACTAACTGAATTTCACATCTAGTCTAAAATTGTGTCTTATAAAGAATTTACTAATAATGAACTTACTCAGATGTATTTTCTTGATAGAAATAAAATGAACAAATAAATTAGGACAAAATTATGTATTCATAAAAAATTTATAGAAACAATGTATTTTAATACATACTATAAAGATGATTAAGAAAAATACATTGCAATATTTAAATATGGTGAATTTATAACATTACCTTTAGGCTCTTAGTATTAATACTGTAGTTAGTTTTAAATGTTATTCTTTAAAAAAATTATTAGAATTCCTATTTTGTGTAACATTCACAATTTATAACATTGTAATTTATATTTCCTTCATTGAATAACAAAAAGAAGCCTTTTATTCAAAAGGAAATTATGGTATCATTCTTTTTATTGTTACAATTTCTTTAAAAATAAATGTTAAATAGATGTGTCTAAAAAAAATGAAATAAAATTTTTCTTTAGTGCCTTTTGTTTTTTCACCAATTAAGTGCAACTGCCATTGAAATCTCAAAATTACTATAATTCATTTTATTTTCTTTGAAAAACGATATTATGAACATTTCTTCATTTTAGAAGGATTCCTGATATAAAATGTTTTCAACGTCGTTTAACCATTACTTTATTCTATAAAAATCAGCTGTTAAATATTGAATGTGTACAAATAGTAAAAATATTGAAGCTATAAATTAATTCCTACAGTTTTTAATAAAATCCACCAGGACTATTATTTTTCAGGAATTTGTGCCGTAGCTTTTCAAGCCTAATAAGTGAAAAACATTTCATTGAAGCAAAAAAATAAAAAATAAAATAAAATTTATTCAAATTTTATATTACTTAAGTAATTTTACTAACATACTTAATATTACTTTAATATTACATACTAACATACTAATATTACTTAACTAATTTTATATTACATATATTACTTTCAAAATAAAAAAGAAGAAGAAAAATCATGCTTATTGGCTGGCTGCTTATTTCTCTGCCTTACAATATTAAAAATACAATACATATAATACAATATACTTTATTAATTATAATTAACAGCTTATGGTAAGTATGGTCTTGTGGCAGTATTGCTTTCAGTCTTCGTTGTGCTGTTATTAGTCTAAGTCTGTGGTCTGTCCCCGCTTTAGTACTGGATAAGTTGTCTAAAAATGTTTGTGTTGTCCTGTCCATGAATTCTTTTAAGAGTGGTAAGTATAGCTCCCTGAGGAGCTGTTCGTTCCGTATGAATCATGGTGTTTCCGGGCGATACGCAGGACTTTGTTTTGGAAGATCTATAGTTTGTTTAGAGAAGTCTTGTTAGCTCCTAACCACGAAGGACAGGCGTAAGTAGAGAAGTCTAGAGCATTGTGATTTCAGTGGTTACGTCTGTTTATGAGTGGATAGAGTGTCTGAGAGTTTGATAAGACCGTCGCAGTTTTGTACTTATGTAAGGAGTCCATGTGAATCTCGTGTCAAGTTGTAGGCCAAGGTATGTTAAGGGTTCGTCCATTTACTTCCACTGGATGTCAGTGCTGTTGATCTTTAAATTAGTAACGGCTTGCGCCCGGTAAAAGGTAAAAATTTTTGTATGACCCATTTGTAAGACCAGTCTGTTATTTTATCTAGAGAATGTTGCAGATGTGTTCTGATTGTTTATTATGGTGAGGTTGTGATACTTAGAGAGTAGCAGGGTGTAAACTGTCTAAGTAGCAAGTATGGAAAGAAGTAGAGTAGGGATGTCGTCTGTGTAAATGGTAAATAGAACGGGCTAAGAACGGACCGCTGGGAACGCCGGCCTTGATTCTACGTCGAGTACTGAGAGTTGAGTTTATGCGTACCTCAAATGTTCTGCCCTGTAGGAATGAGGTGAGTATTGCTTGGAGGTATGGTGGTATTTTAATCAAGTCTAATTTGTAGAGTAGTCTGTCATGCCATGCAGTGTTGAATGCCGAAGCGATGTCAATTGAAGCAACTTCGAGTACTGTTTCCGTTCGAATCTAGTTACTATGTATTCTATTACTCTCTGTAATTGTTGAGTTATAGAATAAAATTTCCGGAATACTAATTGGTAGGGTGGTCTGTGTTCGGTCAGTTGTTGCGTAGTCGGGTGAGTATAAGTTTTTCATAAACCTAAAGCAAGACCGGGAATCGAAACTAATACTTTTTTTATATTTTAACCTGGCAGTTTTAAGAACTAATTAGAAGGAGAAAATCGATTATATTAACGGAACTAAATTAAAACCCTTAAACAATGTTTGGAAATTAAAAAGAAAAAATATAATGATTTTTACCCAATTCCATTATTGAGATAATATTGAGGAAGTAAATTTTCCATAATAAGAAAGAAATACCAAGGTTTTAACCTAGAAGAACCATAAATCTGTTTGAAGAAATAAATCTTGTTGGGATGAAATAAATGCGGAAATATTAAAGTCTCGGAAAGAATATGGAGAATAATCTTTTTACCTAAATATATGCTTAAGATGTCGAAACAAGCTAGGAATTCTTACGGACCCTTCTGATTGTTCACTAAAAAATTTTGGTTAAAAACAATCTTGCAAAATCAAATTAATTGAACAAAATGGATAAAGTCCTTGTTATATGAATGATTTCGAACTATTACCGTGAGACTTATGAGAGGACCTTCTTAAACACTAACCAGCAGAATAAAAGTTTCCGAGAAGACTGTCATGTTACCGTGAAGAGAGTTGCAAGCGCTGGCCAGGATTATGACCTACATATCCACAAGTAGAGAACTTTCAAATGAAGATTGATAATTGGCGGACATACGAGGTGTGTAAATTAAGTAATGAGACTGATTTTCTAGAGTTCGATCTGGCAACACTAGAGACGCGGCGCATGCGTGGTAGAGCAAGTAAACATCTGATACACGTCCAGTGCAAATTTGAAAATGCTAGAGTTGTTGCACTTCCGTAGTGACTTTTTTTGTGAGCAAGGTTTTTTCAGTGAGTTTTAAAAATGAGTGACATCAATTACGAGCAACGTTGTGCTATCAGGTTTTGCTTCAGACTTGGGCACGGGAACGTTTGAAAAACTGTGCCAGGCCTATGAAGACAATGTTTTGTCGAGAGCACAGGTTTTTAGGTGGTTTAAGTCGTTTGCAGAAGGAAGGGAATCAATTGAAGACGAGCCTCGCAGCGGAAGGCTTCATCTTCAAGAACCGACGAAAATGTTGGCAGAATCCGCGATCTCGTGCGTTCAGATCGTCGTTTGACAGTCCGAATGATCGGCGAAGAGTTGAATTTGACTCACATAACCGTTCATCAAATTTTGACTAATGAATTGGGGATGAGAAAAATTTGTGCAAAAATGGTTCCGAAAAATCTTTCACAAGAGCAAAAAAACATCAGAAAGGAAAGGAGCCTTGACTTTTTGGGAGCAATTGAAAACGATCCCAATTTTTTGGAACGTGTTATTTCAGGAGACGAGTCTTGGGTGTTTGAGTGTGACCCAGAAACTAAGCGTCAGAGCATGCAGTGGCACACTTCAACCTCTCCAAGGCCAAAAAAAGCAAGAATGAGAAAGTCAAAAATCAAATGCATGCTGATTTGCTTTTTTGATAGCCAAGGAATCGTTTTCACAAAGAATTTGTGCCTCAATGCCAAATGGTAAACCAACATTTTTACTGAGAAGTTCTTGAGAGACTTCGAAAAAGAGTCATGCGTGTGAGACCAAACATCTAAAACAAGTGGGTGTTGCATCACGACAATACTCCGTGTCACACCGCGATTTCTATTAATGAGTATTTGGCCAGTAATAAACACACCACTTTGGTTCCTGACTCGACTAAATAGGTGGCCAGAGCATAACCCAGCTCTGGTCAATCGGCTAGCGTAAAGGTACTTTAAGATATCCTGGCGGTTCCTTTACAGGAGGAGAAATGGAGACATTACAGCTCTTGCTTAATACCCATTTCCCGGATAACATAAACATTAACAGTACTGCTTCGCCTGCCGTTGGTGGAAGGAAGCTAGAACCTAGTGACCTGGCCACCGTGGACGAGGTAGTTACTATGGATAGAGTGGTTTGAGCAGTGCAAAGTTTCTCACCATTTAAGTCCCCTGGTCCTGATGGAGTTTATCCCTGTCAGTTACAAAATGGTGGAGATGTACTGATGAAAGTGTTGATAAGGATTTTTAAAGGTTGTTTAATGTTTGGTTATGTGCCAACATTTTGGAGGGATGTTATGGTGGTCTTTATTCCTAAACCAGGAAGAAGTGACTACTCTGACCCTAAAGCATTTAGACCTATATGTCTTATGTCTTTACATCTAAAAACTTTGGAAAGGTTGGTGGATAGGTATATTACTGATGGTCCTTTGAAGGATCATCCACTCCATCCAAACCAACATGCTTATACAGTAGGAAAATCGACAGAGACTGCTTTGCATTGTCTGGTCGGTAGGATAGAATCTGCTCTAGAGACAAAGGAATTTGTTTTAAGGTGCTTCTTTGATGTTGAAGGGGCATTTGCCAGAGTATCGTTTGATGCTCTTGAAGATTCCCTAGGTCGAAAAGGTATACAACCAGTTTTAATTAACTGGATAGGTATTTATTTAAGGAGTAGAGTTATACAGGCTTCTATAGGTATGCGCCCTGTGGTTGTGGGAGCGGGGAGAGAGTGTCCTCAAGATGGTTGTCTCTCACCAAAGCTATGGTGTGCTGTCATGGATGAACTGTTAACCAGGATGAATTCATCGGGATTCTATGTACAGGCATATGCCGATGATGGTGTTATTTTATTGATGGGGCGATGTCTGACTACTATCTCAGACTTAATGCAAAGTGCCCTCAACAAGGTATATGATTGGACTCAGGATAAGGGTCTTTCAATTAATCCCAGTAAGACCCAGGTGATTTTATTTACTAATAAGAGGAAGATCGTAGGGTTAAAACCTCCTAGGTTATTAGGAACTTCTGTTCAGATTTGCAAATCGGTGAAGTTTCTTGGGGTGGTTCTTGATAGTAAATTAAATTAGTCGAACATGTTAAGGCACAGCATCAAAAGGCAATTATTTCCTTTTGGCAATGTCGAAGAATCGTAGGTAAAAATTGGGGGTTACTGATGATGTTTTGGATTTATGGTATGGTTATTAAACCTAGGTTGTTGTATGCGGCTGTGGTGTGGTGTGGTGGCGTCGCATTGAGATAAGTCCGCTAGACTGCTGCTTGAGGATATTCAACGCTTGGCTTGTCTGGCGGTGACCGGTGCGATGCGGACACGCCCACAGCTGCAATGGAGACTTTATTAGAAATTCCACCGCTCTTTGTAGAGGTGAAAACTATGGCAATGACAGCCTGTTATAGAATTAAACAGGCAGGTTTTTGGCAGGAAAGCGATATGGTCACTCTACCATTCATCGCGAGATGCTTTTGATGGTTCCTGTTAAGGTTTTCCCTCTGATAGAATGTTGAAGTCTTTTGTTTTCGAGCATTCTTACAGTGTCAGGTTACCCTCTAGGAAAGATTGGTCAAGATTGGGTCCGTCTGGCATGATACCTGATAATTACTTCCGGTGTTACACGGACGGTTCCAGAATGGATGGTAGGTCTGGAGCTGCGGTCTATTTTGAGACCGGAGATCATTTGACAGTATCTCTTGGTGATGGACCACGGTCTTCCAGACTGAGGTTTATGCTATTCTTTGTTGTGTTTTGGATGAGAGGGTACGTAACACTAACTTAAAAGGTGTTTGTGTCTGCTCGGACAGCCAGGCTGCGTTGAAGGCGCTGAGTTCATGTGTCTACACTTCCAGGTTGGTGTTAGAATGTTCTAAAAGACTGGAAGAGCTTTCTTCTCTGAAGGATGTGCTTCTAGTATGGATACGAGGTCACATGGGAATTTTTGGAAATGATCAGGTGGATAGGTTTGCCAAATTAGGCGCCTCTCTTCCTTTCATTGGTCCCGAGCCTGCGGTTGGCGTGTCTTCTGGCACATGTCTGTCAGGCTTCCAGACATGAACAGCTTCACAGCATTCATCCTTATAGATGAGCTCAGTTGGTTTTCGGCAGTCCAAAATGCTCATCGGGGATTCGGACAAGGCCATTAGTGAGACGTTGCTGAGTTTTTCACGGAGCGCTCTCAGGTATCTGGTTGGATCTCTTACTGAACATTGTGATTTAAGGAGACATCTCTACATAATGGGGCTCATGCCGGATCTGTTTTGTAGAGTCTGTGAGACAGAGGAGGAAACACCCATCCATCTTATGACTGATTGCTTGGGTTGTGAGGAAATTAGGTTCAGGACCTTTGGTCGGAATAGGATGTCTGTGGAAGAGCTTAGGCTATTTCCGCTTTAGGGTATTGTTCGATTTATTCTGGCTGCGGTGAATCTTAGATGAATTAGATCCGGGTCTTGATTTTTGTTATAGACCCGGCTTGTTGTTGTTTTTCTTGGGGTAGCTTATGGGCCTAGTGAGGCTTTGGATAGCGTAGGGTTTCGCTCCCCACAGACAAATAATAATAACAGTACAATATTTTACAAAAGTACTGGAATAAATGATTAACTCGGTGTTCAAGAAATTTTTCTTAGTATAGAATAAAAATAGAATAGGATAGGATAGAATAGAATGCTAAGTATAATAAAATGCATGTTTGTTGATTCAATTTTGTCTTTTATTGAATAATTATTAAACAAAAAATTAGTTTTCCCAATGTCGCTTAGTAATGTGTAAAAATAAACGTTTTTTTTTATTTATTTGAAATTTACAACTGTAAAAGCAATGCTCCTACAACTAGTAAATATGTTAACAAGTGTATACGTGTGGGAGTTATCACCCACTGGTGACTCTCCATGTGACTTTTATTTACTGACCTCCTACGTCGAGGAAGTCGCGCGGCCAGCGCCGCTTCAGACGTCGAGTCGGGTCGTCAGGAAGGGTGATGAATTAGAGGATTAGGATGTTCAGAGAGGCGGGAATGAAATTTTTTATAGCGAGCTGGAATCAAGTCTGTAGTGAAAGGTATATTGAGAGAATAGTTTTGTTGGAGACATAGTATGGAGCATTAGTTATGCGGCGAAGAATTTTTGATTGAAGTGATTGAAGACGGTAGATGTTGGAATGTTTGACTGACCCCTACAGTTCGAGTCCGTAAGTCCAGACTGAGATTTATCTTCATTTTCCACTTAACAAACCATTGTTGGAGAGAATTCAGATGTTGTTGCTGAGTACGAGTTGACTGCACCGGGTCAGAGTGAGGAGAGAGTATGGCGATGTCGTCTGCGTAAGTGAAAGCCGTGGTGTGAGGGTGAGTTGGTATGTCGTCAGTGTAAAGTATAAAGAGTAGTGGTCCGAGAATACTGCCCTGAGGAACACCGGTAGGGTACATAGCGGTTCCCTGGTTGACAGAGAAATATCTATTGGATAGGTAAGACAATAGAATTAAGTAGTAGGTGTGAGGAAGACAGTTTTGGAGTTTCCACAGTAAACCCGGAAGCCAAACTCGATCAAATGCTTGCGCAATGTCGAGAAAGGCACCCGAGCAATACTCCTTCCGCTCTAGAGAAGAAACGATGAGATCTATGACACGATGACACTGGTGACTTGTGGAATGAAAACTACGGAATTTAAACTGATCATGAGGAAGGATGTTTTGAGCATTTAAAGAAAGAGAAGAGGCGTTGGAGAAGTAGCTTTTCTAGAATTTTCCCATTATTGGTAGAAGGCTTATGGGACAACAGGAAGTTCGGAGATGACGAGCTTTATTGGGTTTGGGGATCATTTTAACGACAGAAAATTTCCATTTGTATAGGGAAATATGTTGTACGGAGAACGGAATTCTATAAAGTAGTAAGAAATACTATTGCTTTTTTGGGGAGATTAATAAGATTTTTGAAGTAATTAAGTTAAACGTAAATAAAATAAATAAATAATTTTATCTTTATAGAAAATAATGTTTAAATAGTTTTCTAGTTTAAAAAATTCCAATTTATTGATAAGTTTTAGTGGTGACCAGTTTTTATTACATTAATCCTAGAAATTATCAGCTTCCTGCAGATTTCAAACATCGTGAAAACATATTGCAGTTACTCCTGACTTATCTTTAAAGTTGTTTTTAAAAAATGATCATTTCATACTATTTTTTTTGAAGTACATCATTTTCCCGTTATAATGTCGTTCCAGTTTGTAAAAATTGAGTAATTTTTATTTTTTTGGAATTTGAACGTAATGAAATATAATTTGTTTCGGGAAAATATTCACTTATTCCGACTTATTTAAAAAAACGGATCTCTGAAGTCCGCATTTACCTGTACTTAAAAACAAGTGTTCATAAAAGTGCAAAATACTCTTGTTTTGAAATGGTGGGGTAAAATCAAATTGATGACATTTTTTCATTCTAGAAACCTTTATACTGACAAATATTTTTTAAAAATCTGAACGATTAATTAAACAAAAAGAACGATTAAAAATTATGTGTTTATAATTAACTTTAAGATTGTATCTGTCACAGTAACTTCCTTTCCTAAATTCTGACCGATTTCAGAATTTTTCTCGGTCAAAAATCTGGTTTAAGTTTTTGTAGAAATGTTTGAGGGTAGTGTGTGACATAAAATTTGTAAGCCAACGTCTCTACACAATCTTAATGAAGCAGACTCTGACGACGGATGAAAATCCGAAGCCGATAGAATTAAGGAAAAGGAGATTGGATACAATCTCAGTTAAGCAATCATTCATTCTACATTTTTTACAATAAATTAATCGTTCTTTAATGAACACCACTAAATAGTCTGCCGAATTAGACTTTTAGAGTAAAAAATATCAACTGATCTAAATTTACAAGTTACCAAAACAGAGTTTTCTGGAGGTAAACAAAGAAAAATCAGCTTGTAACCCATATTTTCTCAATAACTGTAATTCCTTGGTTAACAAAGAATCTCTTGAACTACAAGAGGTTACAAAAAAGGTCTTAATTCCGAATTAATATAAATTTGAAGTGTGAATGAACAAATAATTTTTACTACATCTGCACTGAATGAATGCACATAACAGTATAAAAATTAGATTTCACTATTCATGTATGAAAAAAATACAAGAAAAAAAGCCTCTGCGAAATATTTTTAAATAAGAGCATTTCATAATACTCCTTTTTAAAATTATTCTGAAAATTTTATTAAGATATCACCTATTACATATTTTATATATTTTTCTTTCATTTCAAACAGTATTCATAAAAAATAACATTTCAAAATCAGTTTTTTATGACAAAACCCACAATTATTGGGCAGCCTTAGATTAAATATTTACTGAAGTCAAGAATCCTCTCTAACGATAATGAGGTTATGACAATTACTTATAAAAGAAATTAAATTTACAAAAAAAGACAAATAAATAAACTAAAATGCCTATACTCCTTTTCGCCATTTTTCCGCTGGTACAAATTCAGTCATTCCCTTACCACTAACACCGCACGTACCAATTCCAACTCTTCCATTTACATTATCTGGTGAAGCAAATATACTTTTCTTGATTACACCTTTCTTTGTAGTCTGTAATAATAAAGTTTTTCTCAGTCATATTTATAATAACATGAAGAATAATTAACTAATCAGCTTTTATTAAAATAAATTCGCTTCTTTTAAATGTAAAATGGCCAGAAAAAATTTAATACTCGTCGTAGGCATCTTTCGGAGGACTAGATAAATGTCGGGAATTTTTTTAAAGCATCAACTACGGTGGTTATTAGTGCCCAAAATAATTAATAATATTTTTCTTGCTAATAAATCATAAAAATGCCTAGGGAAGGGATTAGTTCAATGCTAGTACACTGGACCAGTTATGCGGAGGTCCCGGGTTTGAATCCAGCAGTGCTGTCCTTAGATTTTCTCTTAGCAGGAGCCTCTTCAGCTCACTGCCCGGTGATTTTTGAAAGTATCTAGAGAGCACTGCTCGGAGGCCGGCAGTGCGCTGAGAAGGCTCCCGGGGCACAATAGATCTCCCCTATAACTAATCTAATCCAATGCCTAGAAGTACAGACAAAAAAAAAGGCAAATAAATTCACTCCATACGAGATATATAGTGCCTTCCTGGAGCATTAATTGTATACCTTCCGTCCTTAAAGGAAAAGCTGTCAGCAGGTAGAAGCTAGTCACAGGTTGCGTATCTATACTAGGTTCAAATACTCGCGCCAAATAACGTTAATATTATACAAATATTTCTACCTAGTGCTGGGCTAAACAGAATAAATGTTTGTGGTATTAGAGTGCGTTGTTGGGAAATTAACATGCCTGAAGAAGTTGTTAGTTCATTTCCCGTTAGAGATCTAAATAATAATCTTAAAAAATGAAATGTTACCACATACCTTTGAACTAAAAGCCAACCATTTATTTTTTTCTGATTCTCTTTCTTCTTCTAACTGTTTATATCTCTGTAACTTTTTCATTTTTTTCTTTTTCTGGTATTCTCTTACTTTTGACAGCGGTTGTTTCCTACAAAAAGATGTAATTTATTAAAATTAAAAAGTCTAATTTATTAAATTATATTTTACATAATGTAATTGTAATTTTTATTATATTTGTTCCAACATGCAACTCTTCTACCTCTCCTTGAGAAGACCTCAAAAAGGACACCAAAGGGATCTGAAACGTCGAGAAAATATAAACTTTTTCAAGGTTGACAAGTTTTTTGGCCCCTATCAGCTATTATTTTGCTTATTTCATTAATAACGGCGAAACTTAACCATTAGTTATACTATTCATATTTGACTTATAGAATAATAAACCAAACCTATTTTAACATAACTCAATCCAAGGTAGCATTCATTTTTAATCGCACTGTTGAGGAAATAGTAACTAAAATTAGAACGGCATTAGCAAAATATTATACGTCGAGTTAACCTTCTTGAGTGGTAAACTCGATTAAGCAGTATGATTTAATGTACAGAAATAGATGGAAATGTGGAAAACTGAAGTGGAAATGGAATACCGTTGAATTATTTCGCCATTTTAACTAACAGAGATACTAAAAAAAAATTCTGCTCTCATTTTCAGTGAAATCTTTTCAGATAAATGAAGATGAAGCATTTTGTGAGAGATAACGTGCAGACATCTTGTCTGTTCTGCTCAAAGTTGTTATCAGCTCTTTTTCTTAGATTATCTCCCGTGGTAGTCAACCAACGAAACAAATCTCTTGGCTCAATAGCCTAGGATGATTAAAGTTCTTCAGCAAGGGATTTCTTGAAGAAGGATGGTCCACTGTGATTATTGCACTCTCAGTTTTACTCATGAACACCTCATAAATACAAAACAAAAAAATAGGAGAGCTCATACAAAAAAGAAGCGTTAACTAATCGGCTAATCGGGAGCCCTTCTTAGATAGATTTCTTTTGTTTCATTCTTTAATTTCAATTAGATTAAAATGTTTAAATGTACCGTAATTTAAATTAAAGTTATAAAAGTTAAAATACTTCAGTTACCTGTTTCTAAGCGGTACCTAACATACCCATGAGAAATTAAGACACCCATGCATTGTGCATCAAAAGAAATTTTACCCCTTAAAGTAAATATGAGATTATAGATTTTTTTCAGTTCCTAATTAAATACATATATTCTGTGAATATCTTGTTCTTTATTATAATATCACAAAAAGTGACTGCACGAAGGAAAAAATGAAATATGTTTTAATTTTCATCATATAACATAATTTACATACAAAGTGCATTTAAACATTTTTATATTATACTTATAGATCAGTAAAATGGCTTATTTTCGAAATTTTCAGATCAGCAAAGGGTAAGTTTCACAACAACCTGAAACTATTTTTTGTGCATTGGTAGCTTAGTTTTGTGGTTGTACAGTTGTCAAGAATATACTGAGAACGGTATTGCCTTAATATGAATAAATATATAATTATTGAAACGAACATAAAATTTCATCCTTTTAAGTAGTAAGCACACTTTACTTTAAGAAGAACTTAGTAACGATAATCATATTTCTCAAGGATGCCTTCAAACAGGTAACAAAAATTACAGATTGCAACAAATATTTTGGTAAACATTTCTTGGCAAAGCTGCAGTAATATTGCAACTTAATACCGGGCCGGTACAATCCGGATGATTGAGTGTTTGTTTATAGAGGACAATATATTGCCAGGGATATACTTACTAATAGACTATTTTTTATTAAATGAACTTATTAACAAAGAACAATATCAATGGACTATCCGCTGCATTACTCATCCTTCTGAGTTATCAATCATGAGAATAGAATGAAGGAACAAAAAATAAGATGCCTCGTTTTTTTTTGCGTAATAGAGAACATATTATTTAACCTGTACGGTTAAATTTCTGCAATGATTGTGGATAGTTACCTTTTAAATAATTTGTTAGAATGAGCAGAGATATTAAAATATAGTTTACATTAAAAGATGTTATTCAAGACTAAAAATTAAGTAAATAACAAAGGCTGTACTTTATTCAACGATTAAGGTCCTCACATTATAAAATAAGTAAATAAAACAATTTAAAAAAAAATAAAATAAACTTAATTATAATTTTATGCTATATGAACACAAAATTGTAATGAGCAAAGAAAAAAAAATGCATTGAAAGAGACATAAATAACAGGTTAAATATGGCAAGAAATCGAAATATTTTCAGTTACAAATGGACTACACCGAAAACTTCCTAAATGTACTACTTGACCAATATCGGACAATGATGCCAGGCCTGCAGCAGTATTTAATTTACAGCAATTAATGGCACAAAAATGTTACCCGTCTAAGGGCAGTTAAAATAAAATCCTATTTGTACTCATTGTACTTACTTTGGCTTAGGTACTCCATCCGCCCTTGGTACTTCCTTTACAAATTCCAGTGTTGTAACTTCAGCACTTTTATTGTGGGAAAATACAACGGATACTTCTTCACCTTCAATAGATTCTATCCTTGCTTGATAATATCTGAAACAACATTTCTCTATTTTCCGTGTATTTAAAAATAAAGAAATAAAACTCAAATGATGATCAATTAAAAACTTACTGTCCATCTTGAACTAGAAGTGCTAAACACATATCACCAGGTTTCCAATCTCTTTTTGATGACACTGTTGGTTCTGGTTTTGTAAGTTCTGCTAATTCTTTATCATCAATTTCACCATCTATTAATTAAATAATAAATTAGAAGATGACTGGTATTAAATTTAAATTTTAAGCGGCGATCATTTTCTCAAAAATTAATCCTTCATACATAATGTTGGATCAAATGAACAAAAGTTAGTCGTCAAGAATAACTGGTCTCTAGGATACCCGATTATTATATATATACACAAATTTAAATATGACATATTTGAATCACTTACAATTTTATCAATGACTTACCAACAGCCTTTTCATCAAGTAACTGTGCTTTGATTAAATCGCATGTTAACTGAATAACTTCTTCTAAATCATTCTTCAATTTTAAAAGTTCATCATTTTCAGGAGCTGTAGTTAATGCAGCTTCCACCTAGTATCAGAAAAAATGCTGAATATGTTTCTTAATTTACACATTTACAGTGAAAAACCAAGATTACAAGAATCATTAAAAAACTACATCACTTTCAGCAAAGTTAAAATATAAAAAAGTTCATCAAGGATATTGAGCCTTATTACCTGTTGAAGTTGCAGTTTATAATTTTGAAGATTATTTTCTAAATCTTCCATTGCCTTGCCAAGAAAGGAGTATTATTTTTAATGCAATTTTTTTTCCAAAGGTTATTTTCATAAATTCATGCTAGTAATGAAATTGTGAACATTCTGTTTTTCTCTTGGTAACTGGA
Organism: Triatoma infestans; assembly: GCA_011037195.1. NCBI lineage: Eukaryota > Metazoa > Arthropoda > Insecta > Hemiptera > Reduviidae > Triatoma > Triatoma infestans. The sequence goes on from JAAEAF010010061.1 coordinate 44,433, forward strand.
GTGTAAACAATGAAAATATAAATTAATTCACTAAACAAATTAAGTTCTTTCAATAAACAATTTTTAAAATAGGTTATATCTCTAGACACTGGAAACAAATGGAAGGTAACAAGCTATGATGTTACTTGTACTTATACAGCCCAATTAATTACCGTATTCCTTTATTCAAATAAAAAAAAACAAGCAATCAGAAAAATAAATCGCAAAAATAATATTGAACAAATTTTACTATAATTAAGAAATTACTGTCAGGGCAATGACTTTCACCAGCTACAAACTTTACTACAGTCTGAGCGGATTAATCTGTCATTACGTTTAAATACAATTTTTTGGTTATGTAGGTATGTTATTCCGTAAAAAAAGGAAATATAAATTAATTCACTAAACAAATTAAGTTCTTTCAATCAATTTTTTTTTTAAATAGGTTATGTCGTATTTATACCGAAACGGTATGTTATTTTTGATACGTAAGTGTAATATTTATGCAAAGTCTTTAACTAATTCAGGTTGTTTCTTGCAGGTTAAGAAAAAAATATTATTTCAAAACTTCTAAGTAAAATTTAAGTTACTGAAACGAAATTTCGGCCAAAATCTCCAACAGGTCTACTTGTTTTATTTGAAATATTTTCCCAGCAACTGATTTTAAGAATCCACGATTGTGACCTTAGGGATCCTCTTCTTTTCTTGTTTTGTTCGCATCGACAACTTAGGTCATTAGCGTCCTAAAGTCATTTCAAAATATTTAGGTTTCTTACAAGTAATGATATTAAGAATAATTCAATATTATGTAAAAGTTCCAAGTATGAATAAAAGTTGTTATTGCAATTAAACACAATTTATTTCTGCAGCATTCAGGATTTTCTGCGGAAAGTTCTGTTAAAAGCCTCTCAGTTGCACCCAAGCTATTCCTCCGTGCGATACACTTTGTCTTCCATACATGACTTTACATTAATGCTTTTTTCTCAAATCGTTAATCATATTATCTTCTATGCCTTGCAACTATTCGGCAAGCGCCATGTGCCATGTTTTAAACCTTCGGCTACAGTTTCCACTTCAAAATGACAATGGCGAGAAATGTGTGTAAACTTCTTCTGTGGCACCATTTCAACTAGCATTATTAAATCTATGCATGTGTAAACCCGCCATTATTATAAATCAGTTTATTTCTGGACATGGCCCATTCAATAAACGATTTAGTAGCAAACTAAATTTGATACAGTCTGCTGCTTGCTCTTGTGATAATGCAACACCCGAAACCTCTGGTCATCTCATTTTTGAATGCAAACTACTGGAAACTCAACGTTCAAATTTGATGAAAGCCGTGATTCTATCAGGAGAGGCTTGGCCAATTTAAAGCTTGATTCCAGGGACTTAACACATTTCCACAAATTTCTAAATTCCATAACTTCATTTTGTCTGTTCCATTCGACATATCCAGTATACCACCTAAATTAGACTCGTATTACATTTGTTTACATAATTACATCAAATTTTGTATTTTGATTTATATTGCTGTTTTCAATGCTTTTATTTTATAACTAATTCTTGTTTCGAGTTTGCTTTTTGATAGTTATAGTTACAGGTATTTTAAAGTGTCTCTTTTTTTTGTTCACTGTTGGATATAGATAGTTTGCTACTTCAAATTAAAACGTATTTACTGTTGTAAATTATATTTATTTTCGGCATATGATTTTACAAATTATCAAGTACTACAATACTGGTAATACTTATGCATGTAATACATATCTGTACATGCAGAAATAAATCCCTCTTCTTAGGTTATTATGTAGAGGGAGGAAAACAACAGGAGTAATCATTACTGAGATATTTTATATACACATGTACAGTATAAGGAAAAATAAGAGTACTTCGGTATGTACACAGCAGGATTATAATGAATAAGGATTTCTCATTAAAACTGAGAATCAGTATATTTCGTTATACAATATTTATTTTTGAATTATTTACCCTTACCATAGATAAAATTATATAAATTATTTATATATGTAGTATAACAGAATATGGGTCCTTGAAGAATTTGGTATGTACAACATTCAGCTGTACTCTTAGTTTTCTCTAAACGTCCTAATAAGAACGTTAATGACAATAAAGATTTAACGGTAAGATTAAAGATTTATATTTACAATAAAAATCCATTGTAATATTGAACATATTTGTACATATCATACTCCTTTGTTAGTACGAAGCCCAAGGTGGTGTCATTGGCTGAGGATTTTGTAAATATGACATGACTACTGCAGAAATTGACAACCTATAATAAAAATGATTTATTTTAAACAAACTGCTTTCCAGAAAAAAAGAAGAAAAAAAAACAACAGAAAATTCAATAAAAGTTTAAACTAGATTAAATTCTATAAGGTTAATGCTTCAAATTGTTACTTATGTTTACCGGCCGTATGAGTATATATTGTTAAAATTGAGGAGGTTCGGCCACAATTAAAAACACTAAGATGAAATCTTGCCAAAGTTTTGATAAATTTATTATCTTTTTCAAGGCAGAAATGTTTTTGTGTAGTGTGCAATGTGTAATGTAGATGTTGGGTGTAGCTGTCTGAATGTCTGAAATGTGGCGTCTTAGGAGCTTCAACAGCTACTACCCGGAGATCGGCAGTGTTATTGCATGTAACACTGCCCGGAAACCGACAGGCCACTGAGAATGCTCTGGACTCTAATAACCTCAGATGCTATGAACTTTAATTTAAAAAAAATCTGGTGTGAAAAACTCACAAGACATTCTATTATTACAGTTTACAAGATTTAAGTGACAAATTTTCTTCAAACTTATAATTTTTATTAAATGTTTGCTTATCTTCCATTTTGTTTCAACTGAAGAATCTAAACTTAATAAATGACTTATTTTTAGAAACCATACACTCCCCTTCCCGCAAAAGGGGACTTTAAATGAACTTCACGGAAAAAAGTTTCCAATAAAAGTGGTAGGTCAGTGCATTCTGAGTTAGGCACAAATTTAATGGATTCAGACACTTTTTTTTGGGGGGGGGATAAATTCGTAGAAAACTGAAATAATTCAGTAAAAACGAACTTCCGGTCAACCGATTTTCTTCAAACACAGAGTGACAACATATTTAATTGTTATTAATATTCTTTAGATCACAGAACTGTATAATAAACAAAAATAGCACTTTAGAAGAAAACATAAGCCCGCCCCCTCCCAAAAACAAACTTAAATGAATTTTTTCGAAAAAATGTTGCAAATAAAAGTTTTTGCTCTTTGTATGCTTAGTCGACTGATGAAGTTTAAAAAAAATTGTTGACGTCGTTTCCCAGAAAATCGGACGCACTTCCAGTCAACTGATTTTCTTCAATGTCCGTATATTGGCAACATATTTTATTAATTCTATTTCATATTATTTAGATGACATAATTGTATAATAAATTAAAATAGCACTTTAGCACAAACTTAAATCCATTCCTCTTCCAATAGCCACCCTTAAATGAATGTTCCCAGAGAAATGTTACAAATAAAAGTGGTAGCCCTTTATATGATGTGTAGTTAATTTAAAATATAAAGTTTAAAGAATATCGCTCGAGCCGTTTTTAAAAAACAGCAAAAAAATTGAAAACCTATTCTGTAAAATCGCACTTTCGGTAAACCGCATTTCTTTAAGTTTATAATTCGTCAATGCATCAATGTATATTTAAACCATATATTATACTGAAAGATACATTAGAGGAAAGCGTAACGCTACTGGTCCCCTAGAATTCCCAAAAAATCAATTTTCCCAGGAAAAGGTTTCAAATGAAAGTGGTAGGTATTTATGTGTGTAGATATGAAGTTTAAAGAAAATAGCTGGTGCGGTTTTCGAGAAAAACTGAAAAAAAAAAATTATTAAATTCGCACTTTCGGTTGAAGGATTTTGCCCAAAATCTTCGTGTCTAATGCGATGGTAGTGCCTAAATTGAATACCAAGTTTGAGTTACCTGCAACTTTTCATTTTTGAGATATTCAGTTAACACAAACACACAGGCCGTTCGCTAAAAACATTGTTTTCGTATTCAGGGGCCCCACATGCAGATATTCAGTTAACACAAACACACAGGCCGTTCGCTAAAAACATTGTTTTCGTATTCAGGGGGCCCCACATGCATTTCCGTTGAAAACCCAATTACGAAAATCTGGCAAGATCGCAATACTTCCTCTTACTAGGAATAAGAGAAAGTAAAAATGGAGAAATCTCTGAAACCGGTTAGATAGATAAAAAGATTTTAGACGGTGAGGAACCAAGTCACAAATTTACAACTGTGTTATTTGGACCTGGGATGTATTCCCCTCACGAACATAGACCCCACATAAAATATAATCATATTTTCGAGATATGAAAAAAGAATCAGTTCCGTTTTCTATGCAAAGTCTCTCCAATGAAGCAGCTTACAACAAAATTGATGCAGAGCAATTCGATTGAATATAACCTCAAATAAAAATATTTCACAGAACAAATCCTAAAGATACCCAATGTATCAGAGATTTTTTCCGTGATAGTCTGCTTCCCTTTGTGGTCATCGACCGGTTTCGGGCGTTTGAAAACTGAGTATATCAACTAAATTTGCTCTGTGTAAGTCTATGTTATCACAATGCTTTGACAAAAACATCCTGATGATGGGCGAACGCTGAAAAGAAGCAGCCTATCACGGAAAATATCTCTGATCCTTTCTAGTTCTACGGAACCAGCCACAACTATGCTCAATGTATTATTATTATTATTATTTAAAAAAAAAAGATTTACGCTGCATTCAACTATTCTTGAAACAGTTTCAGTACTGCGGTAACAATTTTTTTTAGTTATAGAATAACACATTCATTTATAATGAATAATAACAAAATAATCCGCCGGAGAAATGTGTTTCTATATGCGGAGCTTGGATAATACAGCTTTATTGAATATAACAAAATAAGATATTTAAAACCAATGTCATAAAATTAAATATTATAACTCACATAAAATTGCTGATAATTTGTTTCGTTTCATCGTTTACTCTTGAATTAGCAAAACTTATGCAAGAGCAGTATAAAGCAACCCATGCGCACCATTTTAACTGCAATCATGACCAGACAACTATTAAAAATTGTATTAATAAAGACATAGAAATTACGTATGTTTTTATTTTCTGAAATAACGTAGATCTTAATATCCATACCCTCATCATTAGGCCACACATGCTAAATATCATGCCAAGAATGTTCATATAATCAGGAGTGAGGTCTTCGGATGCTGCTGCATTTGAATTTGATACAGGAAGTTTATACCTGAACGAAAAAGTAAGCTATGAAAACTACATTTTCTTCGTATTGAAAGAAATAAAGTCGATATTATTCTAAGAATTTTAAGTAAAGAGGAATGGTAACTTAAATTACATCCAACTCTGCTATAATGGTTTTTTGTGTTAGAATTATTCTGCTACAACTTTTAACTGCAAATACATACAACTTCTAAAAATCATGAGCTTAATAATAGAATCAGTACATCCATAATCTTCTAAAGAAATACCTGTGCTCTCTATCCGGCCTTCGAGGATCAGTTGCGTGATTTGTAGAATACATAGTCCTGCAACAGTGATAAAACAACAAAATTTTTAAGAATGAGCAAATAACCTCCCAAAAACAAACTCGCCTTCATATCAGTCCCATATGGTTTGATAAATCTATCCTTGCTGCGATCTGGTGTCAAATTTTAGAGAAATGCCTAACCTATGTCCCGAAGAAAAGCCTTCCCGCTTCTGTTCGATACTAGCTAAACTGCTAGCGGTATAAACAGTTACAGTTCGAGTTTGTTGATCTGAGAAAGTAATAGTATTTTTGGAGTTTTTAGTAAAGTTTTGAAATATGAAGAGGAAAGGAGGTGAACTAGTTACTTTTGGGGGTGACCGAGCTGTGAAACGTTTACATGAAGAGGTTTATTTTTTTTTTAATATTTATAGATAATAGATTGTTGTAAGGGATATTGCACAGCGATCTGAAAGAACTATTGTGCCCTCGAAGCCCTCTCA
>JAAEAF010010062.1:0-30211 GCA_011037195.1 Triatoma infestans
ACATTAAAAGTATTGCTGAAATTCTAAATATGAAGAAAATTTCTTAACCCTGAACTTATTCTACAAAGCCGGAAGCTGGGTTTTGTATCAATGAGTTCAAAAAACAGGAATCCCATGTAGTTCCCAAATAGAACGGTAGACACTTAGCGCTATTATATATATGAAATGTGATCCTCACATGGATTAATCTTCTTAATCCGCATCGATTATGGGTTGATCTTGAAGATTTATTTATTTATATTTATTTCCACAAACGCCACGCTATCCAAAGCCCCACTGGGCCCATAGCTACCCCAAGAGAAACAACAACAAACCAGGTCTAGAACAAATATCATACCCGGGTCTAATCCATTTAAGATTCACCGCAGTCCGAATAAATCGGACAATAACCTTTAGGGGAAATAGCCTAAGCTCTTCCACAGACATTCTTCCCGACCAAAGGTCCTGAACCTAATTTCCTCACAACCCAGGCAATCAGTCATAAGATGGATGGGTGTTTCCCCCTCTGTCTCAGAGACTCTACAAAATGGATCCGGCATGAGCCCCATTTAGTAGAGATGTCTCCTTAAACCGATCCTGAAGATATTAGCGCTTCAAGATCCGGAATTTTTCTTATGGGAAAAATTACTTTGTTTTTTTCCAGATCATTTAAGATTTTGGGCAGAATTCATCACCTGGAAGTCCTTCAACTATACTCAATGTTTCTTTTTTTCTTCAGTTTTTCGTGATTTTTTTCTTAACTTAGTACATTGTCTACCACACATAAATACCTAACATTTTTATTTGAAAAATTATCCCTGGGTAAATTGATTTTTTTGGAGATGTTGTAGGGGGGGGGTGTCTTCACGCGATGGTCTAGTGGCTAGCGCAGTCGCCTTTCGTGCGAGAATTCAGGGTTCGATTCCCGTGAGGGCAAAGTCGGCGTTGACCCAGCATCGTGATAAAAAGTGGGAAGCTACAGTTAATAGCACCCTAGGTGGCGAAGACCGGAACTAAACGGCGTGAGAAGTGCGGCGTGCTTATCACACGCCCCCCTATTCAAATCACCGTCTGGCAAGCCTTGGCCCTTCATGGGCGGTTTCTTCTAGGGTTTCATTTTTTCTGGAGTGGAAGGAACAGTAGCGTTATGCTTTCCTCTGCAGTACCATTTCGGTATGATATACGTTTTTACTACCTACATAATATTACAGAATAGGTTTTTCGAGTTTGGGCTGGGGGGGATTTCTAAAACGATTTTAGGAGTAACATAAAGTACGTGTGAGTGTTTCACACCTATATTTTTTAATTATTTCTTTTTAAACTTATTTCAACGTCCATTTTTTTTTTTTTTTTACAGAACATTTCAGACAGTAGTGCTAGATCCGGAAGGTGATTCCCAAGTTGATCCGCACTGGGTGATTTACAATAAAGGAGCTGAAATAGTACAGACAATGAACAGTGATCCAGGATTGGCCATTGGTAAGTTTATGTCTTTCTTTATTTTAACGTTACATGCCCCATCCTCCCTCTTAAGTGATATCTTACTTGTTTGATGTTTAATTTTAATTCTCCACAGGATATGACGCATTTGGTGGTGTGGATTTTGAAGGGACATTCTTTATTGATGCTGATTATGATGACGATTATGTTGGCTTTGTGTTTAGGTAATGGCGATTCTGTTAAATTTAAGAAATTGAGTTTTTGCACCGGAAATACATTATTATGTTAAATGTGTGTATGTGTGAACCATGTATATCAAAAACGGTAAATTCGCGGTCGAAAAAGCTCAAACTTGGTATCTAAATCCGTTTAGGTACTAGCACCGTTACGAGCGAAATCCATCAACCGGAAGTGCGGCTTTACTTACTTATGTACTAAATGGTGTGACAATCCTCAGATTGTAGGACCTGGATCTTCTCAATAGGCTTTACCCATTCTTTTCGATCTTCAGCCTTCATACGCCATCTTCTTACACCAGCCCGACGCAGATCATTCTCTACATCGACCCTAACAAACCTAAGCCCGAGGATGCCTCTCATATCCTCGAGCCTGCGACTCTCCATATAAAAGTTTTCCTAGGGAGCCTGCTTTGAGGCATCCTTTCTACACTTTCTCCTTTTTACTTTCTCTAACTCCTAGTAAGGAGGAAGTATTTGTAATCGTATCAAATTTTCAATATCGAATTTTCACCGGAAATATCCGTTTTTAAGGTTCCTTGAATCCAAAAAAAGAGTAGTTTTTAGCAAATGGTCTGTGAATAGCATAGCTCAAAAATGAAAAATCGTATAAAATTCAAACTTGATATCTGTCAAAAATTTCTTAACCGGAAGTACCATTTTACTGCCCAGGCTAACTGCAGAATTACTCCAATTAGGCCGGGTGGCCATAAGGATAGCAGTTGGCGTTCTCACTGCCCATTGTAGACTTAATAAGCACATGTATCGCATGGGTCTCTTGCAACGGATAGCATGTGTAGGTTTTGTCAGGAAGAATAGGAAACAGCACTGCACGTTTTATGTCAGTGCGAGGGGCTTGTATGGCTGAGATATCGGCTCTTTGGAGAGCAGAAGCTGACGCCTGCAAGCCTCAGCCGGGGGCTCCTCTCGGGTCTATTAAGTCTATTAAGGCAGACAGGACTCGAGAGGGTGCTCCTAACCGACCACCTAGGCGCCTCTCCAGATTCCAAAGTTCAACTAAAGGACAGGGCTGGAGAGGGGTCTCCAACTTAGGGGGTGCGCTGGCGCAAGCTGAATAGCCATTCCCCCCCACAGAATCTAAATCAAAACCACTTTACTGAATAATTTTTTTCACTATTTTGCGATTTTCTCAACAAAAAAAAAATGACTAACGATTTTCTTTAAACTAAGTATGTGAACTACATATACAAAAGAGCTACCACTTTTATTTGAAACAATTTCTCCTGGTAAAGTCATTAAAAGGGGTTTTGGGGGGAGGGAGTGGGATTATGTTTTTTTTCTAAAGTCTTATCGATACAAATCTGCCCATCTAAGGAGAAGTAATTAGAAATAAATAGAATCGCCAAAATTCCGAGTTTCAAGAAAAATTAATAAACCGGAAGTGCCGCTATTACTGAACAATTTTTTTTCAGTTTTCGACGAATTTCATTAAATTTTCTATACTAACTACAAAATTTATCAATTATAATTTTTGGAAACTGGGGTAAGAGAAAGTTGTGTGAGTGTTTCACACCAGATTATTTTTTTTTTTTTTTTAATTCTTGAATGTTTCAGCTATCAAAACAATCATAAATTCTATGCAGTTATGTGGAAAAAGAATCCGCAAACTTATTGGCAAGCAACACCATTCCGAGCGGTTGCCGAACCAGGAATACAATTGAAATTGGTTAATTCAGTTACAGGACCTGGACAGATGTTGCGCAATGCACTTTGGCAAACTGGTGATACGTTGGATCAGGTGAGATGATTTTCAGCCTTTCTTTCTTATGGACTGTCCGTCCAGTTTTACACCGGAAATTTTTTTTTATAAAATCTTGTTTTTATTGCTTTTTTTAATTACAGGTAAAACTACTGTGGAAAGATCCACGAAACGTTGGCTGGAAAGAGAAAACCGCTTATCGTTGGCTTTTAATTCATCGTCCAAGAATATCGCTAATTCGTTTGAGAATATTTGAAGGAGAACATTTAGTAGCAGATTCTGGTAATGTAATCGATTCAACATTAAAAGGAGGACGACTTGGCGTTTTCTGTTTCAGCCAAGAGATGATTATATGGGCTGATCTTGTCTATCGATGTAATGGTAAATATAGATTTAGCAAAATTTTTTAAGTGTATGTGTGAGTTGAATGTTCGCCGGGTTACAGTGTCATAACTATTTACGCAGACAACGCGTTATGCCGATTCTGCAAAGCTGAGGAGGATACCCCATCACACACATCCTATGTGAGTGTGCCAGTCTGATGAGGATTAGTAATCCTGAAGCCACTAGCTTCTTCATAACAGAGCCACTTTCAGTTTTGCTAGGCCTGATTAAGAGGACGAAGCTGAAAGATGTGCTATAATCCCTTCGCAGTGGAATGAGGCTTTGCCCTTCCCGTTTTTTTTATTCAATCTACAGTGTTTATGTGGATTTCTTTTTTACCCGTAAAGATCCCTTCTTCGAAACTCGGTGCAATCAGTTCCGCTGAGTTAAGTTCTAGGCTCTATGTGTTTAGAATAGATTCTGTGGGGGCTGGATATCAGCACCCTATGGGATCTACAAGTTAGAATACCTGTCTGCAGTCCTGCCCATTTAATTAGAAATAGGAGCCTGGAGAGAGGCTGCTGGGTGAAGATTGAAGGTACCCCCAGTTAGAGAAGCCTCTCCAATCCTGTCTGTTCAATTAGAGTTTAGAGTCTGGAGAGAGACTCCTGGGTGAAACTTGTAGGTGCTCCCACCCAGATTAGAGTACCCTCTCCAATCCCGGTCTGTTCACTTATAGTGTAAGTCCGGACAGAAACTCCTAGGTAAAGCTTTTAGTTACCCCACCACAGTTAGAGGTACTCTCTCCATTCTTGTCCGGTTTCACTTAGAGTTTAGGAGTCTGGAGAGACCCCCTGGATGAAACTTGAAGGCACCCACAAATTGGTGTCCCGCTCATCCTGTCCCTGTTTAATTAGAATTTGGGGTCTGGAGAGAGACTGCTGATGAAGTCTTGAAGGCACCCAAATTAGAGGTACCCTCTACCTCCTGTCTCTTTAATAAAACTGTAGAGGCTGGGAAGACTCGCTGGTTGAAGCTTGAGCACCCTCAACATTACGAGTACCTCACCAGTCCCTTTCTATTTAATTAGACTTTTGGAGCTGGGAGACCCTCTGGGGTGCACCACAAATTAGAGTACCCTCACAAGTCCTGTCTATTTAATTAGACTTTAGAGGCTGTGGGAGACTGCTGGGTGAAGCTTGAAGGCACCCACAAATTAGAGTACCCTCACCAGTCCTGTCTATTTAATTAGACTTTGGAGGCTGGGAGAGACTGCTGGGTGAAGCTTGAAGGCACCCACAAATTAGAGTACCCTCACCAGTCCTGTCTATTTAATTAGACTTTGGAGGCTGGGAGAGACTGCTGGGTGAAGCTTGAAGGCACCCACAAATTAGAGTACCCTCACCAGTCCTGTCTACTTAATTAGACTTTGGAGGCTAGGAGAGACTCCTGGGTGAAGCTTGAAGGCACCCACAAATTAGGGTACCCTCACCAGTCCTGTCTATTTAATTAGACTTTAGAGGCTGGGACAGACTCCTGCGTGAAGCTTGAAGACACCCACCAGTTTAGTTACAGACATCAGTTTCTCCTCACCAAAGTGTAGAAATCTCAATCCCACGATCCCCTGACGCTGACACAGTAAGAGCAGTACTGTTTCTTCTTCTACCTGACAAAAACCTGCACATGCTATCCCGTTTGTCAGGATCCTATATGATTCATATGTGGTTGTATGATTCATGCGAGGAGTTGAAAGCAGACACAATCTTAGGCCTGCCGTCCGATACAATGACTCCTAGATACGACTTCTAAAAACCCTTCAAAGTCTTGATATTAGACATAGGGGCATAAAAAAACGGGCCGCCAATATCAGGCGATTCTATATGATACACGGACGGTTCTAAGATGGAGGAAGGAGTAGGAACCGGCGTGTACGGGGCATATCTGAGATGTGACATCTCGCTAAGCCTGGAACGGCTAGCCACGGTCTTTCGAGCAGAGCTAGTCGCAATTACTACCTGCGCCGCCGAAATAAGAAGACGGGAAGTGCATAACTCCAGAATCGTCATTTATTCCGATTTATAGCCAGGCTGCCTGCGGGTATTGACTCGTGGGAGATCAGCTCAAGGCTGGTGTGGGATTGCCTAGGTGTACTCAGGGAAATTAGTAGCCACAATAAGATTTTCCTGGTCTGGGTACCCGGACATTCGGGTCACAGAGGCAATGAGGCGACGGATCGCTTGACACGGGAGGGTTCCATTGGTACCCTTATCGGGCCTGAATCGTTCTGCGGCGTCGCAAGATGCCTCAGGAGTGCATCAATTAGAACATGGATGCACAATCGATCAAGGGAATGGTGGGCTAAAACCCCAGGCCAAGGGCAGGCGAAGGCGTTCATTCATAACTACTCGCCCAGGCTAACTGCTGAACTACTCCAACTTGGCCGGGGGGCCATATGGAAAGCAGTTGGCGTTCTCACTGGCCATTGTAGACTTGATAAGCACAAACATCGCATTGGCCTCTAGCAATGGATAGCCACTGTAGGTTTTGTCAGAAAGAAGAGGAAACAGCACTGCACGTTCTGTGTCAGTGCGAGGTGCTTGTATGGCTGTGGTTTCGCCTTTTTGGGAAAGAGAAGCTGAAGCCTGCAAGCCTCAGTAAGGGGCTTCTCTCGGTCCTGCCAAGGCTAAGAAGGCAGACAGGACTCGAGAGGGTGCTCTGATGGGGGATGCTCTTAACTGACCACGTAGGAGCTTCTCCAGATTCCAAAGTTCAAATAAAGGACAGGATGGGGGAGGGAACTCCAACTTATGGGATGTTACAATAGACCCTTGGGGGTCGCGGTGGCGTAGGCTGAAGAGTCACCCCCCCCATGGAATCTAATCTAAGTCTACAATGGTCTGTAAGGAGGCTCACAGACATCCTTATGGCCACATAGCATTGTTGGAGGAACACTTTATCTATGTCGGGATGTATTAAACCACCAAGGATGATGGTTAAGTTCATTTCCGTCTCGTAAAATTCTGCTTTTTTTTTTTTTTTTTTTTTTTTTGCAAAATACCGGAAGAAACTGAGAGATTCCTGAAATCTTAGAAGCGACTCGGATCAACTCTTATGTTGTCCACTTCCCCCCCTTCTTTGCAACCAGGTTACCGAGTCATTGCAGCTTAAATTCTACTATACCATATTTCAGAAGCATTCTATCAGATGTGACGAATCATTAAAATAATAAATCAATTAAATTTAAAATTAATGTAATTTATTTATTTTTTTTGCAGAGAACATTCCCAGAGAAATCTACAAACAACTTTCGGACAAAATTAAACCAGAAATCGACATCGATACTACAAACACATGGATTCGACATTGAAAGAAAAAAAAAAATAATATAAATATTATCTTTAGTCTTGATTTTTATGAATTTTTTAAAATATATTCTTTATTTATATAGAAAATGATTTTTTTTTTTTACCCGCTCTCTAAAACTCTAAATTCTAGGTCATTTATTAGAAATATGCGCAGCTATTTCTAATAAAAATTAGAATCTAAAATTTGAGTGAAAAACTAACAGAATTGTGGCAATAGAATCAGGAGTTTAGCACTATTGAAATGTTCACGCTTTACATCACTCAAACACAATGGAAGGCTCCAAATTTGGCACCCAATATCTTCCTTCCTAATCCTCGAAATTCTATGAAATTTTAGCACTAATATGCACAACTATATTTTGACTCAATTTTCAGGTTTTTCATCAACATCATCATCCCGAGCTCAACAATCCATTATTGGATCCTGGCTGCCTTAAGAATCGCCCTCGACTCCTCTCTATTTCGGGCGACCGCCCACCAATTCCTGATACCCAGGGATCTGGCGTCGTCACTCACACCATCCAACCATCTCAACTTTGGTCTTCCCTGTTTTTTCTTTTACCGGCTGGTTCTACGCTAAAGAGCTTCTTTGGGGATGAGATCTCATTCATTCGTAAAATATGACCCGTCCATCTCATTCTTGCTAAGCGAATACATTTGACCACATCCGGCTCTTTGTATAAACTAGCCAGCTCATTGTTCTCTTTGACAGGTCCATATATATTCCGGAGTACTTTTCTCTCGAAAACTGATAGTTTTCTCTAGGACAGGTCGTATGAAAACTTTATAGAGAAGCAGCTTTGTAGATCGCGGTAGCAAACGGCTCTTTATCTATTTCAGGAGTCCATAGTAGCACTTATTCGCCGCTATCAGCGTCTGCGTTATCTCCTGGTGTATGTCATTATCTACTGCCGTTACCACTGATCCTAAATATTTAAATGCTTTTACTTTATCAAAGTTGTACCTACCGACTTGAATGGTTGGGCCAGTCTCATGGTTATCGGTAGTCATGTACTTCATTATCGGTAGTCTTTTCTTGGTTGACCTCAAGTCCCATCGTCATTGCTGGTGCGTCTAGCGAGATGAATGCGTCTGTTATAGCCGCCAAGGATCTTCCAGTACTATATTATATTATCACCGCTTTTTGTATGTATTGTGCCTGTTGTTTGTATTCGGGCATCACTAACCTCATTTTCCACGGCAAGGTTAAGCAGAGTACAGGCTAGCGTGTCCCCTTGTCTCAGACCTCGATCACACTGGAATTTGCTTGATAAATCTCCTTGAACCCTCACACAGCAGCCGGTATCTATCATAGTCGCCTGATCAATCCTATTAATTTCGGCGAGATTCCAAGCTTTGTGTACCTTTTCTCGGCATACACTGTCATAGGCTGCCATAAAGTCTACAAAAAGTAGATGGATATTAGAATTAAATTCTGTCATTTCTCCAGAACCTGCCTCAAAGAAAACAATTAGTCGGTGGTAGACTTGCCCTTCATAAAGCCCCTCAGGTACTGCCCCACCGCTCTATTGGCGAAGGGACGACGAAGCTTGGTACTGAGTATGTTAGAAAAGATCTTGTTTTGGACATTGGGAGTAACGTGATAACCCTATAGTTGTTGCAGCCTGTTGGGCGTCATTCCTCTTCAGTATGAGACATATTATTCCTGTCTTCCATTCTTGTGGTATAACTTTCTTATTTTCAGGTTTTTACGTCTCTCAAACACAATGGAATGGAACACAAAAAATTTTGGTACCCGATAACTTACTTGCTGATTACTTAAAATTCTGTGAGATTTAACACGAAAATGTATAAGTATATTCTCTATATTTGAGCCAAAAACCCATAGAATTGGGGCTGTAATTCACCAGTTTTACAAGTAATTGAACGTTTTATATTTCTCAGACATATGGAAGTCTCAAAATTTAGCACCCAATAATCTTCATTGCTAATACTCGAAATTCTGTTAAATTTAACAGGAGAATATGTACAAATTACATTCTGTGCATTTTTAATAAATTTCTTACAGATTTATTATCGATAATCGATATTGTTTACCCATTGCAACCTCACCATGGGTTAACCTAAACTAACCTTCAATTACTTCAAACTTTAAATAATACATTTTTTTATTTTAATACGAAACTTGTTTAAGTTTAATAATAAATAAAATTAAATAATAATAATTAAGACATAAAAATGGCTAGCAGAAGTTTAACAGAAATTTTTATTTTAATGAGAAATAATGCTGTACAAAATCGTAACATTTATTCAGAACAGGTAAATATTTATTAATTTTGTAAGATTATTTGATTAATATTGTAAGAGTTGATTTAATTTATTTAAACAAAAAATTATATAAAAAAAATGGTTTACAAAATTTAATTACTTATTAGAATTTTTTTTTTTATAATTTCTATTTAATTTTTAAAACAATACGTATTAAAAGTTACTATTAAATGTTTTTATGTTGAATATGTGTATATGATAACCCTCCGCATTTACAAACCTACAAATGTCGTGCTTAACAGAAAAATTACGTTGTTAGTGAAATCTCTGCACGAAATTGATAAATTTACTCTTAAAGATGGATGAAAATCCGAAACTTGTTAGGAATAATTTAAATATGCATGGTACAACAGATAAAATACCAGAATCTATCATTTCTTTTAAACAACATTTTTTTGGGGGGGAGTATTGATTTTAATATAATATTATATTATTAAAGTCGTACATGTAATTTCTGATACATACATTTCCTTAGATGACCAACGATCGTTTGGCACTTGTAGCCGCTGTAGAAGATGATGAAATTGAACTCGGTACAGTTCCACCAGCTTGGAGTTCCGTTGTTGAGGATTGTCAATATACTATTGTAAGTGTACTTTTTTCCATATCAATACATTAATTAAATCAATTTGTTTTGTAGTTTGGGTGCGGGCAAAGCTGAAAAAGCATCAGAGATATTTTCCTGTGATAACGTGGTAAAACAATGTGATAACATTCGACTATTTTGACAAAATATTTTGGATAATAGGCGATCACCCTGAAACCGATCGATGACCACGAAAAAGATGCCAGGCTATCACGGGGAAAATATCACTGAATTTCCACTTCTTACGCGTCAAAATCAATCGCTAATTCTTAAAAATTTTCTTCTTTTTTTTTCCCCATTTCATACAGGTGAGACTTAAATCCAAGATTGCCGCTCTCAATGAGCTACAAAATAAGAATATTTTAAGACCCAGTTTTGATGATTCCAAAAAAACGGAAATTCATATAAAAAATATGAAAGAGGAAATTGCCAGGGTAAGTATAAATTAACCTGCATATTTGTAATCTCTTCCCGAAAGCTAGGATCTAAGCAATGTGGCTCATATCCCTTCCCTACCCCAAGCATTTCCTTGAGAGTATTGCCTTCCCTTAAATATGCGGCACCTTGTATTAGTGAAACGGAGACACTGACCTGCCTAATGGTACACCGTTTCCCTGCCTCCTTCGTCACAATTATGGACACAAAAGACAAGGATGTCCTGTCTTATTTTTTTGTGTAACATCCACCACGAGGCTCTCACTTGTATCCTACTCAGGGAGAGAAGTCTCCCTCTCCTGTCTTATAGTTCTTTTTTATAAATCTCTTAGCCTTGGAGATACCCCCTCTGTGCGTCCCTTCAGTTCCCTATGCAAAATTGCTTGGCGACCGCTACTGCTGACTTGTTTTGATGATTTGAGGATTCCCCCACTTTAGCCAACTCGTTCACTCCTTCTCAGATTTCGTTTGAGAAGTCCAAAGTGATGCTGATGAAATATAAGCTTCATCCGAGTCGTCCTCCCTGGATCAGGATGGACGAGCACAGAATAGTCCACGTAACCCAGTTTGAGTACTTGGGCGTGCTGCTGGATTGGAAGCTTTCTTTTGAGTCCCATATTCAGCGGGTTGCCTCCAGATGCCTCAACTTGTACCAGGAATCAAAAGAGTAGCCCGTGGTGAGTGGGGGCTGAAGACTGGTGTTGGCTTTAACCATCGATAGGGGCGTGATAGAGGAATGTTGCAACGTACGCAGCTGCGTGTTGGGCTGACAAGCTGCATATGCAGTTGTACAGCGGCACTTTATTACGAATGCAAAGATCCATCTTGTGCTCTGTAACAAGGGCCTATGCGACATCCTTCACGGTATCCTTGCCGGCGATCGCTGGTGTGTTGCCGCTTGATCTCCTCGCTGAGTGAGGGCCCTTACCCATAAGTATAAGATAGGGGAAATGATTGTCCTTGATGGTGAGGAGCTGTCCAGTCAGACGCCTCCTGCTCTTGCAAAGAGAAAGATCCAAGAGTACGAGATTGGGAAGTGGCAAAGACGCTGGGATGAAGCAGAAAAAGGGAGAATCACATATGAGTACTTCCAGAATTTGCATCACAGACTGTCGATACGATGGCTGGAGCTGTCCCAAACCGTAACGCAATACTTCACGGGCCATAGGGAGTTCAATTCTAAGCTCAATGAGCTGGGATTGAAAGACTTCCCGAATTACGAATACGGTGAGCGGGACACGGTGCATCACATTGTCTTCCAATGTCCTCTCCTCGACGAGGCAAGAATCCATATGGAATTCAAGCTGAAAAGAAGGGGAGAGAACAGGCCGGGAGATTGTAAAGAATTGGCGAAAAGTGTCATAAACTTTAAAGACTTTGTTGAGTTTGCTCGCGAAGTAGCGGTCTACCTGCCTGGGGTAGTTTCATAGCATCCTCACCCCTTCCTCTGTATTTATATTAGGATAGACCAAATACTGACACAAATCGCGATTCACCCCCGTACACTCCAGTGGACATGCTTATTAGCAAAATCTAAGCTGGCTTGCAGAATCATTCCTGGGTTTAGTTCTGGGCTCTGATTTCATAGCAACCAGTCTTTCAAACAGTTTCACAACTCCCCGGAACTTGTAATTAATAAGTTTATCCTTGAGCACTAAAGCTGAAAAAACCAATTGCGTGTAGAGAATTGAAATCTGTCGTGACCCTTCTACGTTCACTTCTGCGACACCAATCTCGTATTGCTCAGTTTCCCTTAAATGTAGGATTTTTTTTTTCGATGTACCGCAGAAACCCAAAAAACGTTATGCCACATATCGTACGCTATAATCCATCTTCCTTATTAATTGTTGTAATTAAAGTACAGTTAAAAAAAAATTATATTAATTACAATTTAATTTTTAATTATAATTTCTATATATTTCAGATGTATAATGGACTTTATAAAAATATTGGACAAATATATTCCGAATGTTCTCATTCAAAGTCAAATTTAGAGAAACGTCTAGTGACTTCCGTTGCTAAAGCTTTAGTTTCTGATATTCAAAATTTATATACAGAATTTAAATCTATTGAGAATAATTATGCGAATAGTAAGTGAATAATTGTCTGTTTGTTCATTAAATTAGAAATATAAACATTGAGGCTCTGTGTGACTGGGAATCATAGGCGCCTAAGTCCTCCTGGTGGCTCGACTAGTTTGAATGGATTGGCGCGTGATGTAACTGAATGGGGTTCTATGAGCCTGGGGACATGATAGGGAAACTTTTGTTTACTTTTAAAAAACACTTGCGTTTCCAGGTTTGAGACGCGTCAATGGTTTGCTAAAAACCAACGTTTCAACCCATGTTGCAATGAGCCTCTTCAGGGTCGTTTACCCCTTGAAAGGCAAATAAGGCCTTCAACGATTCAAGGCCTAGCTATTCCTTCAAATTCTTCTAATACTTCAACTAGGGGATTCTTTGGTCTGACCAGTGGTTAACACATGGTCCACTATTATTATTATTTGTCTTTGGGGAGGGACCAAACCCTACGCTATCCAAAGCCCCACTGGGCCCTCATATAGCTACCCCAAGAAAAACAACAACAAACCAGGTCTACAACAAATATCCAGACCCGTGTCTAATCCATCTAAGATTCACCACAGTCCGAACAAATCGGACAATAAGCTTGAGAGGAAATAGCCTAAGCTCTTTCCACAGACATGCTGTTCCGACCAAAGATCTTGAACCTAATTTCCTCAAACCAAGGCAATCAGTCTAAGATGGAGGGTGTTTCATCATCTGGATCACAGACTCTACCAAATGGGAATCCGGCATGAGTCCCATTATGTAGAGATGGTCTCTTAAACCATCTGTCCAGTAAGGGTGGTCAACAGATAGATGACTGAGAGGAGATCCGTGAAAGACACAGCACGTCTCACTCATAGCCCTATCCGGACACCGATTGAGCATTCGGACTGCCGCAGCCAACTGTGCTCATCCATAAGAATGAATGCTGTAAAGACTGTGCAAGACGGGAAAGCTGGAAAGACATGTGTAGAAGAAACGCCCACAGCAGGTTCGGGACCAATGAATTCACGTGACCTGGGAACCAGATAGAAGATATTCCTTCGAAGAAAGGAAAGCTCTTCCAGTCTTTTAGAACATTCTAACACCAACTGAAGTGTGAAGACATATAACTCAGCCCCCCCCCCCCCCCCCCCCCCCCCCACCACCTTAAGCGCAGCTTGACTGTCCGAGCAGATACAAACACCTTTTAAGTTAGTGGTACGTACCCTCTCATCCAAGATACAACAAAAAATACAAAAAATAACATAAACCTCAGTCTGGAAGACTGTGGTCCATTCACCAAGAGATACTGCCAAATGATCTCCGGTCTCAAAATAGACCGCACCTCCAGACCTACTTATCCATTCTGGAACCGTCCGTGTAACACCGGAAGTAATTATCAGGTATCATGCCAGACGGACCCAATCTTGACCAATCTTCCCTAGAGGGTAACCTGACACTGTAAGAATGCTCGAAAACAAAAGTCTTCAACATTCTATCAGAGGGAAAACCTGTAACAGGAACCTTCAAAAGCATCTCGCGATGAATGGTAGAGTGACCATATCGCTTACCCTGCCAAAAACCTGCCTGTTTAATTCTATAACAGGCTTTCAGCTACAGTTTTCACCTCTACAAAGAGCAGTGGGATTCCCAATAAAGTCTCCATTGCAGCTGTTGGCGTGGTCCGTATCGTACCAGGCACCGCCAGACAAGCCAAGCGTTGAATATCCTCAAGCAGCAGTCTAGCAGATCTTATTTCAAAGCCGCATATAAACAACCTACGTTTAATAATCATACCATAAATCCAGAACATCATCTTGGGAGTAATTCCCCAATTTTTACCTAGAATTCTTTGATATTGCCAAAAGGAAATAATTGCCTTTTGATGCTATGTCTTAACATGTTGCGACCAGTGTAATTTATCGTCAAGAACCACTCCAAGAACCACTTCACTGATTTGCAAATCTAAACAGATGTTTCTAATAACCTAGGAGGTTTTAATCCTACTATCTTCCTCCTATTGGTAAACAACAAAATCACCTGGGTCTTACTGGAATTAATTGAAAGACCCTTATCCTTAGTCCAATCATATACCATGTTGAGGACACTTTGCATTAAGTCTGGTCCATATATGCGAGATGCTGGGCTATTCCCAGATTATCCCACTGGTGTTGGTTTCTATAGTTAGGTCGCTCACAATTGCCCCACATAGGCACCAACTGTTGCATAATCACTAATTAGGTTGCTGTAAACTCCCAGTCCTGATACTCGAGCCATGTATATTGTAATTTTAATGTATTTTTTCTTTTTTGTTATAATAGAGATGAAGACCATGCAAGAAAGATGCAATAAATATTTCGAAACTGTAGATTTAGAAGAAACTATGGAGATAAACCCAAATAATTTTGAAACTGCCGACTGGATGGATTCGAAACTACATAGACAACAACAGCAACAGCAATTTTTCCTAGATGATGATACATTATTGCTTGAAAAACAAAATCAAGTAGATCAAGTATTAGAATCTGTAATCGAATTGCGTGATATTTATAGAGATCTAAGTCGACTTGTTGTAGAACAGGTACTTTTTTTATTTTAAAGTTGAGTTTCGTAGGACTTAGGGGTCAGTAGGACCCCAAATATCATTAGGATCCCCTTTTTTGAACCCAACGCAACGCTCTGTACACCATCGTAAAAAAAAAAAAATTCTGGTGTGAAACACTCACACGACTTTCTCTTACTGCAGTTTATACAAAGATTTAAGTGACTATCAATTAGAGAATCTATACTTAATAAAATGAATTTCTATTAATAAAATTTAATTCTAAACTATATACTCCCCCCTCCGCAATACTTTCTCGGGAAAAAAGAAATGTTCCCAATAAAAGTAATAGGCCTCTCTATTCAGAATTAGTTTAACCAAAGTTTAATGAAATCTTTCGGAATGTTTTTAATGGATAAAATTGTAGAAAACTGAAAAAAAAAAATTCAGTAAAAATTCCATTTCCCAGTCATCCGCTTTTTTTTTTTTTTTGTCAGAAGTTCAACAACATATTTAATTTTAATTAATAATTATTTAGATGATAAGGGCGGATCTCCTACCGCGGGAGGGTTTGAAGGATACCTTTATAGGGCCCTGAAAACTTTGCTGCGGGTTGTCCAGGAGCCGTAATTCAAGCTTCTTTCAAAGGTTGGATAGAAGAACAGCGTCTGTTTTGGTGGGAGAGAACACCCAGGACAGAGGCAGGCTAAATTCTTCATTGAGAGATATTTGCCTAAATTTACCAGGGACCTACTGAGCTATAGCCGAAGGGATATAAGGCTAACAGTGGGTCTACTAATAGGGCATTGTAGGTGCTTGCAGATAACGCGTTATGCTGATTCTGCAACATCGAGGAGGAAACCCCGTACATATCCTTTGTGAGTATGCCGGGACAAGGTTTCTTCAACTGGGGGACAAGTAACTTCGAAGCCTCGAGCTTCGTTACGGAACACTCAGCTTTGCTAGGCCTGATTAAGAGGGCTTAGCTGGAGGGGTGTGCTATAATTTTAGTGGATCCACAATAGCAGTGGAATGAGGCCCACCCTCTCTCCCCTTATTGGATGGATTTTGCTTCAAATCTTCCGTGTCTATACATAAACTGTGGTACCATAGTGAGCAGAGAGCGGTTATTTCCGTTCTACTCAAGATCTTGGCCCTTACCTCCTGCCGACTCACTTTATTAATTAATTAATTATTATAATTTAATTTCAGGGCACTGTACTCGATCGTATCGATTACAATATCGAGATAACATCATTAAAAGTGAAAAACGCTACAGTGAATATAGAAAAAGCTGCATCTTATCAACAGAATAACAGAAAAATGTTTTGTATTTTAATATTATCGATAGTTTTAATAACTATTATACCTATTTTAATTATAATTAAAATTTAATTAATTAATTATTTAATTTTTTTTCTATTTTATTGTATTATAAATTTGTCGCCAGTCATGTAAAAAAAAATTTATTTTTAGCGATTTTAAATTTTATAATTGTATTGAAATGTTTTAAGACACGTGTGTCTTCACGTGTTACAGTTGTGAAGACGCACGTGTGAAATCTAATGGGGTGTATCAAAAACAATCGCCGTTTGTTTTTTTTCATTAAAAATAAAAATTATTGATTATATTATAAATTTACCGTCTCTCAAACCGTAGGGTCATGTTTAGGAGGGCCAGTGACCTATTCTCGGTCTTCTAAGTCGGGGACTTTGTCCAGGAGCTAGCCTGGCAGAGTTTTTGTCTCCGTGCACACGTATTGAGGAAAGATTTCATGGTGGTCAGTCGAGGATTTAAAATAATGATAGTAAAGTCTTCAGTGTAATTGTTTTGTGTGAGGGAAGCTGGGTGATTTCCTTTTGGGTATAGTTCCGGCCTTCTTCTATTCCCTCACTCATAACAACATATTGTTTTCCAGTAATAAGGTAAAATTACTAATATATGGTAAGACACAGGAATACTCTACACAGTCTTAACAGATTTTAATATAATTTCGTGTTTTGTAAACATGAGACGTATATGGGATTACTTTTAAAGTCCATACAACTTGTTTAGCTACAAAAAACGGCCATTTTTTTTTTTTTTTTAAGACCCCCAATTTGTGGGTTCATAAAGATTATTCAGAGCTTTCCATATCCTGGAGAAGTAAAAAATTAAAAAAAAAAAATTAACTAAAGTTTTAAACAAGTCTTCACGCGTTTGTCTATTGGGTAGCGCATACGCCTTTTTTTGGTGCGTGAATTTAGGGTTCGATTCCTCCCCTTGAGGACAAAAAACAGGTGTTGACCCAGTATCGTGAAGAAAAAGTGGGAAGCTATCTTAGATAAGAGTCTGGTAGCGCATCTAGATAGCGAAGGGCCTTAAAACTAAATCTTCGGCGATGGGGATACCGCGGCTTAGATGGAAATACCCCACAAAACAAACCGCCGTCTGGCAAGTCGGCCCCTTTAATAGGCTATTGTGCCATAGGTAGGTAAGGAATGGGTCCATAACTAGAATAACTAATGGCTGAAAATTTTAGTCTATGAATGTATTTCGAGGTTGAAAAATTAAAAAACCACACGGTGAGTAAGAGATTATTGGATCTTCAGCCATTTTGAGTTGGCTGCAAGTCTTTAAGCGAGACAACTCAAAATTTGTTTTAAGTCAACCAAAGAATGTTGTTTTGTTTGTTATTTTTTTGTTATTGTAATTTATTTTTTTAAATAAAATTTTTTTTTTTAATTGAAAAAAAATTTTTTGGTAATTATTTTGTATAACCATTTGGTGTGAAACACTCACACGACTTTCTCTAGGAAAAAAATGTGACGCATACATTTTTCGGAGAAAAAATTCCCAAATATTAAAAAAAAAATCTATTCTGTAATATCGCATTTTTGGTAAACCGATTTTCTTCAAATTTGGAATTCTATCAATGATGATAGGGGGGGAATGCAGGCGACCATATACACGCTGCGATAATCTATTGTGCTACGCCTCTTTGGTGCCGCAGTCTGCCCACAGCACCCAAACAGATGCTCCAAATGAACACCATCTACGAGACCACCATCAGGTTAAGATTCCTAAAAAATCCTAAATAACATCTGGTATTTTATCCGTCGAGGCATGCCCGCTTTCGTATTTTCATCCATCGTCAGAGCAAATTCACCAAGTTCGTGTAGAAAGAGTTCACTTAAACATAATGTTTCTGTTAAACTCACACTTATTGGTTTGTTGGTTGTACACATATGTGGAGAGGTTATAAAGTTATGTTATTATGTGTGTGTGTTTAATGACAAAATGGAAGTATTATTAATTACGTGTAGACATTAGAAAATAGTGTGTAATAATAAATAGCGTGTCTTCTCATATATGTCTAATGTCTAATCATAATTTATACTTCCATTTTGTCATTAAACACACACACATAACAAACAAGTGTGATCGTAACAGAAACATTACGTTGAAGTGAACTCTCTCTAAAAAACTTGGTGAATTTGCCGGTCAGGAAAAAAAATGAATGTGCATATTACGACGGATAAAGATACCAGATGTTGTTATCCGGCATTGCGAACCCATCCACATATTCAAAAATCCTAATATGTGGATCCTGACGGGCCTGATCGGAAGTCTGTAATAGAGGAGATGTAATGGAGTTTTCCCTTCATCTCCCCACAGAATCTGCATGTGTTGTTAGTCTCCAAACCCAGCTTCACGAGGTGTTCCTTCTAAGTCGACAATGCCCCATGAGGAAACCCATAAGAACGTGGAAGTTTGTTCTTACTAAGGCCGATGCAGGCCTCCTCCGTTTGTTAGTTATGTAGGAGGTACAACCATATATTGTACTGAAATGATACTATAGAGTGTAGAGGTTTATCAACTGGTATTCCGCGAATTCTTTTTTGAAATTTCAGTGTATTAAATAAACAATTATTTAAATTGTTGTGGTTGGGGACTAAATGTAATAAATGTTGCTGAGGGGACTATGTTAAAAAGTAGCCCCAAAGTTTTGTATCGTTTTTTGAGCTACAGCGATTTGTCTCGTTACCTATATGAATGACCCCTCGTACATAGCACTCTCTTTTACGTAATTTAGTACCATTTCTTAAAACTGATACTGCTATAACTTCAAATTTGATTAATTCCGAGTACTCTGGAATTTGGGCAATCTATTTATTTCTTATTAATTCTGAATATATGGTAGTAGAATCGCCCCTTCCTCCCAAAAGCCCCTTTTTACTTAAATGACTACCCGGAGAAATGTTACAAATAAAAATTTCGCACCTTGTTGCGAACCATTTTTGAGAAAATTGCAAAAAGAAAAAATCAGTAAAGCGATACTTCCGGTTGAGGAATTTTGACAGATAATTTACTGTCGGGTTCCCATGGTGATATCTAAACGGGAATATTTAGGGTCCAATGTAAGACGGAATTTAGCAAAAACAATACTTTATTCAGAACTAATAGACAACTTAATGATATAATATATAAATATTGTTCATGTTAATTTCTCTATTAACAATTTTGAAAAAGCAAAAAAAAAGGTTGATAAAGACGCCATGTTTAGCAATTAGTCATGCCTTTAAGGAAGCCAGATATCTTCTGATTCTTATAATCACTTCTCAATTGTATAAAATTATAGAGTATTGATTTGTCTTCTAATACACCCTGAAACAGAAATAAATGTGTGATGTCACCTTTCATTTAATATAAAAAAAAAATCTGGTGTGAAACACTCACACAACTTTCTCTTACTACAGTTCTCAAAATTTTAACTGATAAATTTTATAGTTACCAATTTAATGAAAGTACCAAATAAGTACCAATATTATAATAAATACCAAAAATAAGTACCAAATTTAATGAAATTCGTCGAAAACTAAAAAAAACTGTTCAGTAAAAGAGCACTTCCGGTTTACTAATTTCTTTGAAACTCGGAATTTTGGCCATCTATTTATTTCTAATTAATTTTGTTTGGATGATAGAATTGTATAATCAACTATGATACACTTTAGAGAAAAAACTAATCCCACCCCTCCCCACCCCTCCCTAAAAGTGCCATTAAATGAATTTTCCCAGAGAAATGTTTTAAATAAAGTTGTAGCTCTTTGTATGTGTAGTTAATATTATAAATTTAAAGAAAATCGTCGGAGCCGTTTTTGAGAAAATTGCAAAAAGTAAAAAAAAAAAAACTGGTAAAGTGGTACTTCCAGTTGAGTAATTTTGACAAATAACGTACTGTCAGATCCCATGGTGATACCTAAACGTAAAATCAAGTTTCTACTTTCTACGGTTTTTCGTTTTTGAGCTATGCTGTTCCACACACACAGACCATTTGCTAAAAACCACTTTTTTGGTCTCAGGCGACCTCAAAACGGATATTTCCGGTGAAAACTCGATATCGAAAATCTGACACGATTGCAAGGAGTAAGAGAAAGTAAAAAATAATAATCTGGTGTGAAACACTCACACAACATTTTCTTCTTAATTCTAATTAATACTATTTTAATGAAGAAATTCTCTATAACATTTGCAATGTTACAATGTTTTAGTTTTGGCTGGCCCCCATGGTGGTGGGGATTTTTACTTGTATACCTGAGCGGCCTTATATGGTGGAGAACTCTACGTCAAAACCAAGAAAGCTTGTGCACATTTAAATTTTTAAACCTAACTGACAGAGACCCTCCCCCCCAATTCCCTCTAAAATCAATTTAAAAATAAAGTTTCAAATAAAAGTGATACTTTTCTCTGTATGCGGGGACTATGTTAAAAAGTAGCCCCAAAGTTTTGTATCGTTTTTTGAGCTACAGCGATTTGTCGATTCCCAAGTATTAAGAAAATAACGAAAAACTATACAATTTATTCAGTAAATTGGCACTTCCCATTATTGTGATATTCTGATTTTAATAAATACAGACTATCTGCTAAAAACATTTTTTTCTAATTCAAGGGACCGATCCCCCTCCCCCCAAAACGTGTAGCGTGTATTTTCGGTGAAATCTCAATTTCGAAAATCTGGTAGGAAGTAAGAATCGAAAGAAACTGGAGAAACGCTTTGCGGTAAACTTTACAACGTAGAACTAAGTCCTGTTGGGCAATATTTTGTTATAGAAATTCAGTAGACAAAGCAGTGTCGTCTTGTGCTTAGTATCAACGGTGACACTCGAGTGTTGGAGAGTAGATACTGCTAAGAAGTCGTTGCTACGATCTCTCTTGGTGAAGGGACCACAGTTTTCCAGGCTGAGGTTTATGGCTATTCTTAGATGTATTTTGGATGAGCGGTTATGTAACACTAACTTAAAGGTGTATTGTATCTGCTCGGACAGACAAGGTGCATTGAAAACGTCCTGAGTTTATGTGTCTTCACTTCCAAATTGGTACTAGATTGTTGTAGAAGACTGGGAAGGATATACTTCTTTTGGTACCAGGATGGGAATCTTGAGAAATAAGACGGAAGAAAGATAGGTTGGTGGCTCCCATTTATTGGTTCCGAGCCTGTTTATTGATGTATCTTTGGGCACATGTCTGTCAAACTTCCATACCTGGGGCAGTTTTACAGCATTTATGCCTGTGGATGAGCTCAGTGGTGATCCCGGACAGGGCTATTAGTGAGTTTGTTTTTCATGGGAACCTCTCTCAGGCACTGGAACCGGGTCATGTTCGGGGATCTCTTTTGTAGAGTTTGTGAGAGGAAGAAACACCAATCCCATTTTATTATGGACATTTGCTTGAGTTGTGAGGAAATTCGATCCTAGGGGAACGTTTGCTCAGAACAGGGATGTCAGTGAAACAGCTTACGCTATTTCCTACTTTAAGGTTATGGGCTGATTTGTTCGGACTGTTGTGAATCTTACGATGGGGTTAGATCCGGGTCTGGATTTTTGTTCTGGACCTGGTCTGTTGTTTTTCTTTCGGGTAGTTATATGGGGGACCCAGTGGGGCTTTGGATAGGTATGGCCCCTCCCCATAGCCAAATAAATAATATGGTATGATAAATATAAAACGGCCGAGTGTCCTAGGCGTTGGTTAATTTGAACCGCCACTTATGCAGACAAGATGGTGAAAAGTAGGGAACCCACTGCATCTGCTTAGGTGGCCTCTGGTGTCGCGGTCCTTGGGTGAGGTTAAGGGAAAGCGTGGTTAAAGAGATGCAGCATGTTATAATTCCTCATTCGTGTCACAAAATCAGGAAACCTCACTTGATTGAATAAAATCAAAAAAAAGGAAGGCTTCCCTTGATCACGGTCCGCCCCGTGAACATGTTAATAAAAAAATGTTTTTAAAAAAAACTAATGCCTATCAAGGAATGCAAGGAATAAAACAACTGAATGCAATTAAAAAAAAAATGCACTTACCAAATGATCCCCATTGCATACTTGATTTAAATTCTCCGGTTTTACCAGCAATAAATTGCATAAAGCATGCAGTGTATCAAATAGTGTATTCACTAAAGGTGAACCCAATTCTTTAGCACATTTCCTATATTCATTCACGTCGCAGATTACACACATTGCGCCTGCGCAGAGAAAAATTGATTAATTTCTTACACTAACTTTCCATGTAAATCAGGTTTTGAATGGCCTCTTGTGTGAACTTTATCTCATACTTCTTGTTGGGCAATGGCGAAGCTGTTGCAGAGTAGTTGGGGAGACTGATCAGCAGCTCTAACAAGCCTCTTGAGCATTCATATCTCCGGAACTGTCCCCGGATAAATGGGGCAATGACTGGCTCATTGCGGCCATTGTCAACAACAAATAACTCGATGCCGGGCCTCCAAACTTATCCCACCCGACACTATAATTGATTGTCGTTGTAAAGGAGCACTTCCGGTAGTGGTACATTGAATGAAGCGCTCCCCCTTCTGAAGAATACAAACCAAATAGCAATTCAGCTGTAAAGAGAACAGACCCCCTTGGTCTACAGTCCAATGGCAAAAGCTTAACCATACTTACATGATGATTCCTAAGTTAATACTGGCCCTGATTTTAAAGAGACACCTCTATGTAATGGGGGCTCATACTGTGAGACACCATCCATCTTATAACAGATTGCTTGGTTTGTGAGAAAATTAGGTTAAGGTTCTTTGGTCGGAACAGGATGTCTGTGGAAGAGCTTAGGCTATTACCCTTTAATATTATGGTCCGATTTGTACGGACTGCGGTGAATTTTAGGTGGGTTAGACCCGAGTCTGGATACGTGCTCTAGACCCAGCTTGTTATTCTTTTTTCTTGGGGTAGCTGTATGGGGTCCAGTGGGGCTTTGGTTAGCGTAAGGCTTGGTCCCTCCCCACAGACAAACAATAATATACTGGCCCTGATGCTTTTCGAAGCCAGGAGCTTCATGACTGAGCCGCTTTCAGTTTTGCTGGACCTGCTTGGGGAGACCAAAATTAAAGAAGAACATTGAGGATCCACAATAGACCTAGTGTAGGTCGCCAAGGAATGAGGCTCATGCCACACTTTGTTAATCTAATCTAATTCAAGAGAAACTCTGATAATTTACAAAAATAAAATAAATATTACCTGTTGAATTATATTGGAATTGCTGTAGGTGTTCATAGATGACTCTATGGAAACGACAGCCAAGTTCAGTCATTACTAGCTCTCTATTAGTTCCATCTAAGGACTCCCGGATGTGTTTGATATTGTCGGACATGTACTGCACAACTGTCAGGCAAGCCTGTGTAATGGCACACACAAAAAAAAACAAATGACATAAAAACACAAAAGGTGTCAGGAATTGATACTTGTAACCCTGTGTCTCAACTAACAAAGATTGTAACAGCAGTTTTAAATTGAAATCTAACCGACAGATCCCCCAAAACCCCCCCCGGAAAAATGTGCCAAATAAAATTGATAGGTTTGCATCTACGCAATTCGCGTTCCACATTGAAAGGAAAACCGTTATAGTCATTTAAATATTAAAAAATTAAAAAAAACTCAAAAACCTATTCTGCTAAAGTGGCATTTCCGGTTAACCGATTTTCTACAAATTTGGAATTGCAACGGTACTTCCACTACCGGTGTAACCGGCGGTCCATTGCCGGTTCTCTCGTTACACACAACACGTCCATCGCCGGATAGTGGCTGACAGGGGGCTCCTAAGAAGAGAAAAATCTAAGGGCAGTATTGCTGGACTCGAAGAACCTCAGGGACCCATTTAACCATAGCCGCAACGTTACAAGGAGTATAATTGTAGGTAAACTACACGATGTGCCGATTCTTTAAGGCTGAGGAAAAATCCCCGGCATGCATTCTCTGTGAGTGTACCGGGCCTAATGAAACGATAAGGATTCTTCAGTTGGAAATAAGCAATCCCAAAGCTATGAGCTTCATGACTGTGCCGCCTTTGCTAGATCTGCATAAAAGGGCGAAGCTGCAATATGCCGCTACCTACACCAGGAGGTCTTTTGTGGATCCCCAAAGGGTCAAACAAGGGCGCAAGCCGCACTTTTTCCCACAAAACTGTCTGCACCTACGAAACGACATATTGGCCTTGTTTACAATCTTATCGATGTGTTGATTCCAAGTGCGGTGAAACTTAGCCTCCTGCCCAAATGGAATCGCAGCCTAAGGCCTTCCAAGTGTGGCGTAACGTAAAAGGAACTATTGCAGTTTTATGGGGATTTATAGACAAATCCCTCCTCCCTACACCAGTTCTTGACTATGTGAAAGAGCTGCTTGTACACACTCTGAGATTATTCTGGGGTGTGTCCCTCTGACCACAATCGCCAAATATTCTGCGTAACCCCAACAATCGTAGCCATTCGGAGATAAATCATGGAGGTCATCAAGTACCAATGTCCACATCGAGGAGATAATACCCCACTCTGTGACCACTCCCTCACTACCTTCACCCTGAGTGGTCGGGCCCATTGTGGAAATGTTAATTCTATTTCTTAGCCCAGACTCCAAACAGTCGCATCTCTACGTCTGGAAAGATAGTTCCTGCTATCTCTTTATCTTCTATGAGATTTTGAAAGAAGCCTGTTAAGGTCATCCAGTGCGGCCTCCGTCGACCTTCCTGGTTGATAAACGTGTTTGCGGGCACTTGATGGGGGGGGGAGAGTCACACTCAGAACCTCATCTCAAACCTAACCACCAGTCTTTTCAAAGCTTTGATAAGGAAAGATAAATAGGCTTATCAATCTATATGAGCCTGGAGTTTGGTCACTCTTCAATGCTAATCTAATCTAGTCTCCAACGCGCTACCACTGAACTAATCTCTTCTCTCTGTAAATTTATATTAATATTATATAGAAAGGTTACATTGGAAGACAATGTGTCAAGATCTGTGTCTGGCTTGAAGTCTGTCTTTTTCTGTTCAAACTGCAAATATATCTTGACCCAGCCAACAATTGCGTTGATTGCCCTACAATATAGATCAACAAAATACCATAAATAATTTGTTCAAACAAAATGGAGCTGCAAAAAATGAGCTAAGACTTTGATAAAAGAAGAAACTACTTACCTATCAATACCATTATCCAATTTGATTTCTAATTGATTTAACTGAAACTTTTTCTTCAATAAATATTCACCATGTTTTGGTGTGGAGCTGCAAAGTTGAAAGATTTACTATTTAGAAAAGCGATTCTTAGTAACTTGTGCTGTAAGATGAGGTAATCGTGTAATCGTATCAAAATTTTTGATATCGAGTTTTCACCGGAAATACACGTTTTGAAGTTTTATCTTATTCAGGATATAAGAGCAACGATGTGGCAGATCACCTTACCCGTGGGGAGGATCTATAGGAACCCTTATTAGACGTAAACCCTTCCATAAGCAATGCTTCGTCCTCATGGGTGCATAATAGATCCAGGCTTACACTAGAGCTACTCCCAACAAGGCTGTGCGGCCATATATACGGATAACTGCAGGCCTACTCACTGGGGACACTGTAGTAGCATGGACTGGGCCTGACAAGAGATACATTGTGCCTAGTTTTGTTTCCTGAAAGAAGAGGTAACACCATTGCACGTACTGTCTCAAGTGTGAGAGGCTTGCATGGCTGAAACTCCGCCTCTTTGGGGATCAGAAATTGATGCCTCCAAGCTTCACCGAGCAGCCTCTCTCTCCAGGCTTCTAAGTCCAATTAAACAGACAGGACTAGAGAGAATACTCTAACTTGTGCATGCCTTCAAGCTTCACCCAAGTGTCTTCCTGCAGGCTCCTAAGACTAATAAACAGACAGTGCCGTAGAGAATACTCTAAATTCTGGTGCCTTCAAGCTTCATCCAAGAGCTTCTCTCCAGGCTCCTATGTCTAATTAAACAGACAGGACTAAAGAGGATACTCTAACTTCTGGGTACCTTCAAGCTTTATCCTGCAGCATCTCTCCAGTCTCCAAAGTCTATTTAAACAGGCAGGACTGGACAGGGTACTCTAACTTGTGCGTGCCTTCAAGCTTCACCCAGCAGCTTCTTTTCAGACTCCTAAGTCTAATTAAACAGACAGGGCTAGAGAAGGTACTTTAACTTGTGGGTGTCACAATAGATCCGAAAGGGGTCACGGTGGCGTAGGCTTCAATATAGCTAATATCCACACAATCTAACTATCTATTAAACATTAACTGTTGAGTTATTCCTTTCTCTCTCGCACACACAAACTGAGTGGGTCTCGAACTTGTCTCGAAACCCACAAAATTTTAGGAAAACCCAGATAAGATTACTTCCCGTTCAAAAAATTAAAATAAAAAACTTACATAACTAACGGTAGTACATATTCCGTATAATGCTTTTCCAATAGATGCACTATAAAGTTAGCCTGTTTAACCACATCAAAGAAATAAACTTTTTGCATTTGCATTTTTGTTTCAGGTATTGGTATTATTTGCATAGCTAATTCAACTGCATAATCAATATGTTCAACTAATATTGCATTTACTATCACTTCTAATAGTTGGATTGCGTTATTTGATAGTTCTGTTGGCCTTGATAGCTGGAATAAAGAACATACAAACACTGATCAATTTCCTCAAAAAATGATTGCAGTTTCAATAACAATTTGGTGTGTTCCTATACAATTCTGACAGAATTTTAAAGACTTTGGGAAGGGAATAGAGTGTTAGCGTATTGTACTCCCACGCGGAGGACCCGAGTTCGAGTCCAGCTGTGCTCCTTAGATTTTTTCTTCCTAGGAGCCTCTACAGCTTACTGTCCGGTGATTGACAGTGTTGTCTGTAACCGGAGGCCGGCGTGCACGAGAAGACTCCGGGCACCAATGACCATAGATGTTGACGCACGCCGTAAATAATAATAAAAAAATAATAATGCTAAAGATTGGGTCCGTCTGATACCTGATAATTACCTCTGTTATACTGACGGACAGTTCCAGAATGGATGATAGTTTTGAAGCTGCGATCTATTTGGAGACAGGAGATCACTTGGCGAACGGACCACTGTTTTCTAAGCTGATATTTATGCTATTCTTTGTTGTATTTTGGATGAACGGTTATGTAACACTAACTTAAAAGGTGTGTTGTAACTGCTCGAAAAGTCAGGGCTGCGCTGAAGGCGCTGAGTTCATGTGTCTTCACTTCCAGATTGGCATCTATAATGTTCTGACTGAAAGAGCTTTGTTCTTTGAACGATGTGCTTCTAGTCTGGGTACCAGGTCATATGGGCATTTTCGGGGAATGAGGAGGGGAATAGGTTTACCAAATTAGGCGTCTTTAGGCACATGTCTGTCAAACTTTCAGACATGGACAGTTTCACAGCATTCATGATGAGCAAAATTGGTTGTCGGCATTCTAAGATGCTCATTGAGGGTTCCGGACAGGGCTATTACTCTGAGTCGTTACTGTGTCTTTCACGGAATTATCTCAAGCATCTGGGTGCATTGTGGTTTAAGAAGACATCTCTCTATACATAATGGGGGTTCATGACGGATCTCTTTTGTAGAGTCTGTGAAAAAGAAAGAGGAAACACCCATCCATCTTATGGATAGTTTGCTTAGGTTGTGAAGAATTAAGATGGTTCCAAGGACCTTTTTGGTCGAAACAGGATGTGCTTGCAAGAGCTTAGGCTATTTCCCATCAAGATTACTGTCCGATTTGGTATATATATATATATATATATATATATATAGAGAGAGAGAGAGAGAGAGAAGAGAGAGAGGGAGAGAGAGAGAGAAGAGAGATACTTACAGCAACACATCGTTTAAAAGCGATTTTAGCTTCATGCAAGATGTTGATGACTAACTCTTCGGCGAGAAACGTCTCACCACCATAGTCTTCGGTCGGTGCAATACTTATATTGGCTCTAGTACGGATTGCCGCTTTAATATCTCTACGTAAATCTTGAAATCTATAAGAAATAAAATGGACGCACTTAGTAGTCCCGAGCAAAAATATTCTATACAGTTTTCACAAAGATCTGACACTATTTTATGGTGAAAACTCAAACATACCCTCCAGTTTGCAACTGTTTCTTCTGATGATCTTTAGAATCATAAAACATCTGTAATAATTCAGCACATTTTTCCTTTAGACACTGAACTTCGGTGCTGAAATAAATAAATAAATAAATAAAATACAATGAAAAAATTTTTTTGTTTTTTTTTTTAATTAAATTAAAAGTATCCATTTATAAGTGAGTCCGAGTTCGTGGAAGCCTTAAATATTTTTCAAAAAAAAATAATAGGTTTCATGCTAGCCAGTAAGATCTATTGTGGCCACCCGTAGTGTCAACAATATGATGGTGGGTCTTGGAGATTGGCCTATGTGGGTCCATAGCTAAACCCAAAGTAGTTGTACATAACCAAGTAACTTTGCAAAGTCCCAATGTCAGTGGTAGAGTAGCTAAAAAGTGTCCCAGTGTCCCAAAGCCACTGCCACCCAGCAAGATCTACTGTGGCTCCTTTGTGGTATCAACAGTTTGATGATGGGTCCTAGAGTTGAGCTAAACTTTAATGTGTATGCTATTTAATGTG
Source organism: Triatoma infestans (assembly GCA_011037195.1). Classification (NCBI taxonomy): domain Eukaryota; kingdom Metazoa; phylum Arthropoda; class Insecta; order Hemiptera; family Reduviidae; genus Triatoma; species Triatoma infestans. The sequence goes on from JAAEAF010010062.1 coordinate 28,875, forward strand.
TTGTGTTAGCCTGGGGATACCCATAGCCATTCATTTTAGTAATAATTCCAACTTACCTAATATAAGAATCTAAATATTTCTGAAATATAGTATGAGTTAATTTACTCAGATAAGTATCATCAGTGCCCATCTTAAAACAGCTTAGCTCATTAGATAACTGTACAGTTCTGCAAAGGAAACAAATTAATTAAAAACAAATTAAAAACCTAGCTGTTGGAAAATTTTTACACAAATTTAATGTCAAGCCTAACTATACAGTTTCCCCCTCACAACCTCCTAAAATCAATTTTTGGGTTGGGGGAATATTCCAAATATAAGTGATAGGTTTATATCTGTGAAGTGAGCATTCCAAATTTAAAGGAAATGGTTATAGCCGAATTTCGAGAAAATTCCAAAAAAAAGAGAGAAAATCGCGAAAAATTAAAGAAGATTAAAAAAAAAAGTGCACTTGCAGTTGACTCGTTTATTTATAATAAATGCTATCAAATTTTACCTGGTGTATAAATCCATCAAGTTTTCTAGATATTTATTTGTATCCGATTTACAAGATAAACTTGATACAATGTGTTTCTGAAATAAATAAAGTAAAAAAATAATTTTTTAAGTTCAAATTAAAACAAATTATCCGATGAATTTGTGACAGGTTACCTGTAGTTTTAGATAATATAAGTTGAGTACAAATTTGGCCATAACTTGTTCTGGTGAACTGAATACTTCTCTCATTAAAGTAAAGTTTCTTTTAGTCAAAGGTAATACTTCTTTAAATATGTCTTTCGCAGTAAAAGTCCCCTGGTAATTAAAAAAAAAAAAAAAATCTGGTGTGAAACACTCATACAATTTTCTCATACTCCTTTTCTCAAAATTATAATTGACAAAACGTTAATAGTAAGTGTTCCAAATATAATGAAATTTGTCAAAAACTGAAAAAATGGTTCAGTAAAAGCGCACTTCCGGTTTACTAATTTTCTTAAAACTTGGAATTTTGGCAATCTATTTATTTCTACTTAATTTTGTTTGGATGATAGTATTGTATAATTAAGTATGATATCACTTTAGAGGAAGCTGTAATTCCACCCATTCCCTAAAAGTGCCCTTACATGAATTTTTCCAGAGAAATGTCTTAAATAAAAGATGTAGATCTTTGCATTTTTATTTTGTATACGAAGTTTCAAGAAATCGTCGGAGCCATTTTTGAGAAAATCGCGCAAAAATGAAAAAATCATTTAGTAAAGTGTCAAAACAAACGCACTTCCGGTTATCTGATTTTTTTCAAACTCGGAATTTCAACAACATATTTAATTCAAATTAACATTATTTAGATGACAGAATTGTCTAAT